>JBAMAX010004237.1:0-25137 GCA_037043745.1 Chymomyza amoena | reverse complement strand
TTATTATTATTGGGTGAATTAATGTACTGCGACCCAGGTGGATCTATTCATCATCATCCATTCCTTTATCTCCGGTTGGAGCATAGGGCCTCATTTTTTTTTTTTCCATGTGGCAATCGTAGTGCGCTTCTTGAAAGGAGAATGTCGTCTCTTGCTTGTTTCGGCGGTTCCTGTGTATTTTTGAGGTTTCTGCTATAGGTGAATTTGTGTTAATGTGACATGAATTTTGCACCTCCGAATCCGATGTGCGAAATTGCTCGAAACACGATTACTCCTTGGAGACTTTCTAATCATTACGTTTTGATCCATGTTTAAATTAACTCTTATTCAGGTTGGTACGTTTTTCCGCGATAGTTATAAGCACAAAGCGGAAGCTTGGTAGGAGACTACCGTCCTCTCTGATGACTAAGCACATGTTAGCAGTAAAGCTTCCGGGAAGCCTGTGGACGCTATCGTTGGCTCGCGAGGAGCTCTTCCACTACCGTGCCTTCAACACGAGTCTGCCAACTCATGTGAGGGCTTGCAATGCATTAAAGCATGGGTTGTTAGCATGATTGGTTATTGAATGGCGCCAAATAACTCGCCATGACGCTAGGAGAATCTTAGACACTCAAAATTTATAAGGAGTTCGGTGCCACCCAAAAAACTCTCTGAGACTTTCCCCTCCTAGCCGCTGAACGCTGTTCGGGACTGCTTATTGGTTATTCGCAGCTAACCTTCATATCTGAAGGCCTTTCACTATCCGCAACCTGTGACCCATCCGGTTGCCTACAGCTCGGCATACGCGAAATGCCCCTACCTTATTGCACCCCCTTAATGGCTTAGAGCTCTCTCAAAAGTCCTAAGGCCTGTATGTACTGCAGTACTTTGTTTGGACTTATAGTAACAACGGTCTCCGGTGGAAGAACGTTCCTGTCCAGGAGCTTGTCTATTTTACCGGCGAGTGCCATACATTTACATAATACATGCGAAGAAGTTTCTTCCTCCGTACTATAGAAGCGACATAGTCCACTATCCACTACGCAAATTTAACTTAAGTGGCTGCGGAGCCTACAATGTCCCGTCAAAAGGCCCGTCAGGATTCTCACGGTGTTTTTCCCGTGCGTTATCATGACTTTGAACCTCTTACGATTGTAGTTGGAGAGGAGGGTTTTTGACTGGTTTAAGCCCTGGTATCTGCGCCCAGTCGATTTTTATTCTCCTCTACTCTCAGTAGGCCCCGTACTGCGTGGTAACCAATCCCACAGTGTGGTTCTAGACCGATTAGCGGTGTTGCTGCCCGATCTTGCAAGTTATTTGCCAGCTCATTCCAGGAATATTGTTGAGTCCCTGAACCCATCTAATCGTGAGCTTATTCCTGGATCCTAAATTATCCAGTGACGTTCTCACTTCTTTAACCAGACTCGATGTGATCTTGGCTTGCCAATGCCTTTATTGCTGGTTGACTATCAGACAGGTTGGAAATATCCTTTTCATGGTACACATCTTCCAATAGCTCAGATCAGCTAGGAAAATGATGGTGTGTCTGCCTAGAGGTTCATAATATTTCATCCTGGGTCCTACTACCCCCAGCCACTTCCTTGATCAGTGAGTGATCCGTCTGTGTACCACTTTATTATATGTGGTTTCATAGGGTGAACTGCCGCAACACATCTCTTGGACATCTCCAAGCCTCTTTTATGCTGAGTTTGGTATCAAAATATTTATTAAACCTGTACTTAGCTAGCATTTCATCCCTCTGCTGCAGAAGCATAGGCATTTGCAAGATCTACATCTTTCTTGGTAAGGATATACATATAGATACACTGAAATATAGATATATAGATAGTTATTAGGCTTCAAATATGTATATTGATAAGCAAATGATACAAATCCATCTTCCTTTTTGCTCTACGACGTCTTGTTTACGAGGTATAGCCATTTCAAGATTGAAAAATAAACTCCGTTTAGCTCCTGAAGTAGCTGACGACGTCACTGACACGAATCTGAGCTCCTATTTGCTCTACGAAGTCTAGTTTACGAGTTATGGCCATTTATAGTTCGAAAAATAAACTTGGTCCGATTGGCATAATATTGGCTTCTGAAGTAGCTGACGACGCCACTGATAAAAATCTGAGCTCCATATAGCTTTACGACGTCTAGTTTACGAGTTATAGCCATTTGCAGTTTGAAAAAAAAACTTGAACCGATTGGCTTAATATTGCTTCCTGAAGTAGCTGACGACGCCACTTAAACGAATCTGAGCTCGTTTCTGCTCTACGACGTTTAGTTTAAATATTCTCAATATTAACATGAAAGCCGCCCGAAATCTAGACGAGGCTATTAATTCGTAATGCAGAAGAAGCTTTTTCACAGTTGTATTTATCTGATAAAAATAATTTCAATCGGTCCTTAATATGCAACTCTCAATCGGCTATACCAACTTTAAATTCATAAAAATAATTTACTATAGCTCCATTTATGTCATCTGTAGTCTTAATGTAGCACTCGTAAATTATATTTTTGGCAATTTTGGTTCATAAAATATTTTTGGAGAGCGCAGTTGTGGGAAAAAGTTTAATTCAACTATGATGCAAGAGCAACGGCAAAACAACAACTGTGAATGAAATTTGCAATTTTTGCATAAATTCAATAAAAATTCCTATTGTCATGAGAATATTTGCCAATACAATACAGAATCCTGTGGAGGCTACAACAACGGCAGCCACGATAAGGGCCACTTATACGCTTCGTTTTCCATGCAACCCCAATCCCTCCGAAGAACATGGCTAACGGCCTGTTGTGGTTCGTGCTAAACCACAAAAAGACTGACGTTGTGGCTGGTTATATTGTGGAGAGAGGGTTGTCAGTAGGCAGGCGGCTGAATTGCAGCTACTTGCATGCAACCCTGCACATAGCTGCACAGTTACAATATGGCGCCAACGCCATTTGCATTTGCTGTGCCCTGGAACCCGCCAGCAAGCTGCTCTAAGTTCTCTCTTGTAATGAAATGCAGTTCAAATGCTCAGGGTATAAACTTTTGTCACAATGGCTACAGCAACAACAATAACAACAACAACTTAAACAACAGGATCTGGAATTGTAGCTAAGGGAGCGTCAGCCGGCAGTGGGGCGGAGTGGAGGGTTCTGCCGACATCAACGGTTGTAAACTAGCAAACAAACGCAACGGAAGTGCCACAAAAAGGGTTTCACTGTTTGTCAATTGTGTGCCGCCACAAAACCAACGCCTCGACGCGACACATTTGCTGGCCTCCAGGGGGATGAGGGTGATGGGTGGGCAGCAGTTGGCCCCTTGGCACTACTGACACGCTGACTGGCATTGGCCATGTGGGCTGGAACGACGACGACGACGCCAAATTGACACCAATCTTTGGCTTTGAACTTAAGAAATGCAAAAATGTGCTGAAGTCTAGAGGTACCTTCATCTAGGAGTGGATGAAATGGGGATTTTAGCCGGTTCAGTGGCGTCACTTGGCACTTGCTGGTTGTCTCTGTTTAGCCCAAACTCTGCGCCCCGCCGCCGACGTCGACGTCGACGTCTGTTGCATGCTCTAATCAACTGTGCTGACGGGGCTCTCTCTCGCTCTCTCTTGCTGCCGCTCTCTTTGTGCAACTGCCTGCACTCTGGCAACGCCCATCAGTGCGCTTGTAATCAATGGTGTAAACACTTATTTTTGTGGTTGCCACGGCGCAAGAGGAACAACAACAACAACAACAACAATAGCAACTGCAGCTGTTGCAACATCCTTTCGGAATGCAATTTGTGCCATAGTCAAAGTTTGTAGCATGCCACGTTGTCCTCGATGTTGTTGTTGTTGAAGCTGTGCTTTTTGCAATCAGTGGCGTAGATTTTCGTAGATTTTGGACTTTTGCTCAAAAGCATTTTGGCATTTTAGGAGTTGGGTCAGCCATGAATTACGGATACATAGACACAGATACTTTTGTGTGTTTTAGGCGTTAGTCTGTGATATTTAGAGCAGTTTATCGCTTTTTGTCCTTGCTTTAATCTGAAAAACAAAGAGGGAGAAGATTCTGGTAACGTTTATGCAGGCATATTACGAGTGTATATTTCTGAAATGTTTGTTACTGGCAAAAGGAGGCGTCAGAGTCTATAGGTTCCTTATAGCAGAATTGCTATCGTTGGTAGGCAGGTAGGTAGGTAGAAGTGGTTATCTTCCGACACACCTAGGCCTATGAAAGGCCCGTTGTGATGCCACTTGAGTTAGTCCTTACTCTCCTATATCCTCTTTGAACCAACCTGTCGATTTATTGAATGAATTTATCTTATTTATTCTGATTCCTGCGACTCCAGTTATATTCCCAAAAGTTTCGAAACCCGGTGTATTCAGTGTTCTCCTGCATAGTGCCATGCATCCACACTGGAGGTGCTCCACTGTTTCCTCCCTATGGCTAACATAAGCTCGGGTATATAAATAAACTGTAGGTTCCTGTACTATTCGAACAGTTATTAATAGAAATCCCCATTTTATTCCCATAAAGTCTTGGAATTATATACATATTTAGTTCGAATGAAACTTTCAAAATAAGGAAAAAGTTAATAAAAACGGAGACCCATTCTTTATTAATGTTATATTTTTTTTTTACTAAAAGTCGCTTTCCCAGAGCTGCAAATTTGGTCAAAAGACTTTGAGGTTAGTCATAAATCTTGAACGCTTAATGCAATACAAATTTGTTGCAAATAAGAATCTGTTTTTGGAAAAGATTAGTATATGTTATTATACTGTCGGGCTGGATGTATTTTTTGAGTCATATGTTTGGATTTCTCGAAAGATTTCTTATGTACGCTTTTATGGTTCTTAATATTTAAAAATGTATATTCAAGAAAACGAAGTTTTAAGATTAGATTACATTTTTTTCAGAAGTGCATAAATGCAAGAAAAATTAACCGCTTAAATAAAATATTTGTGCAATTCTACCCGAGCTAGAAACTTCACTACGAAAAATGGGGAACTTTAGCATGAAACCTATCTGAAAAAAAAATTGTATTTTTTTGGTGCTAATTGACTGATACAAAACTAAACAGATGTTTTTAGGATCGCAGCTTGGTAATTTCCATATAAAAATTTCGCATATTATTTCAGATGGAATGACTTTTTGAATTATCGTTTTTTTTTATTGTATTTTTTGATATATTCTTCTGATACTTTGGCTAAATCTGGTAAACCGTTACATAACAATCACCTGCTTTATGTTTAGAAAAATTTATAATAAAAGTTTTTATTATATACAAGGAAGCCCGGCAGACGTTGTCCTGCCCTACCTTGGGTTTGAACTCAAGTTGCTTCCGCAAAATTTTTCAGTATAAATACAAGACCGAATTTAAGAAGAACTACAAAGTAATTGAATACTTATTGATAAGTTCGTCTTTCGAAGAGACAAACTTACAGAAATTCTGACCGCTACTGTACCTTTACCGATAGTCAGCAATTGCTTAGAGAAATCATCAAAAGATGGATCATTAAGCAATGCAACTCACATGTTTTTTGTCAGCTGAAGTTTCTTCACATAGCGCAATAGTTTCGATGATTTGACGAAAGCGCTTATTTCGTCGGCAGCCGTTGATCTTGGAATTACTGGCAGACACTTCACGGGCAATTCCATGTACTTCTTCAGTCATTTCATTCGCAATATTTCGAATCATTCTTGCATTACGGCTTTGTCGCGAAAGATTCGATCGTCTTGGCCGCGGCATTGTTAATGATGATTCAAAGAGAATACAAATTACTGATGATTATATATTTCTTACAAAATGTATATATTCAAATTCTCTACTTAACCATAGACAAAATTAAGTATAGCTGTCATTTGCGTTTTGTTATTCCATGTCAGATGGTTTTTGTTATACCACGTTTTATAGTTTATCCTACGTCCGTCTCCTGGTTCTAAGCTACCTCTCTACCAACTTTTAGCCAAATCAGCTTATCCGTTCTTGAGTTATAAATAGTGTAACCAACACTTTCTTTTATATACATTATTAGTGGTCATTGTTGGTGGTCTCCGCCGTCTTCTTTTAAAGTTTGGAAATGTAAAATCTTAAGTATTGATTGATATGACCCTTTATTATTTCCATTCATTTTTCAAAAACTGAATCCGAATCCGAGCTCCATTAACGCATACATTAAGATATGCTATATTCCGAACAATTCAAGGAATTTATTCATGAATTTATAGTTTTTCAACCCCTCAACCCTTTTGGTGGAGCTGTAGGCACTTAGTTTATCCAATTTTATTTTCCAAGGAAGAACCAAAATATTTTGTATCTCACTCCATATATATGTATTTATATTTTTTTCATATTTTGCTTAATTTTGCGCCTTGAGACACTTTTTACTCAAATTATTAACTCAATTGAACATTGACAGATTGTCAATAAATGAATATAAAGAAATAAAAATGTGTTATTGGTAATGTATATCGGTGAAAAAGGTCCTAGAGCGAAAAGGAGCTTAATTTGTCATCACTCCACATTGTTTCCAAACTTTAAATGGGTATAAGTTATATATACCGTATAACTCGTAAACTAAGCGTCCTAGAGCGAAATGGATCTTAATTTGTCATCACTATACATTGTTTCCAGTTTTCCCCCGAACTCTCTGATTTTGATCATTTTTATATATATGGTAGATCTACTAGACAATGTAACATCAAATTTTATTGCCTTATTTCGATTATCGATAACGTAAAATTGTATTTTTTTAATTTTTATACCCTGTACCGTATGGTACTAAGGGTATATTAAGTTTGTGCAAGCCGAAAATGTATGTAACATATAGAAGGAGACGTCGGAGACACCCCAAAGTTACCTAAAATATGATCAGGGTGAATAGAGAAGTCGATATACCCATGTCCGTCTGTCCGTCTGTCCGTCCGTCCGTCTGTCCGTCTGTCCGTCCGTCCGTCCGTGTGAACGCCTAGATCTCAGAGATGGTAAGAGCTAGAGCTACCAAACTTTCACATTAGATCCCATATTATTCCATAGGAGGCAAGTTTATTTTATTTTTGTGATATCGGGGATAAATTATATAGCTCCCATGGGGGTGTTTGAGACGACCTCGACAAAAAAAGCGTTTCAGATGAATAATTCGTTTGTTTATGAAGATATCATAACGAAATTTGGCATTCTAAAGTTTTTTATAGTTCCCAATCACTGTACCAAATTTGATCAAAATCGGTTGACTATATCATATAGCTCCATAGGACCGATCGGCCAAAATAACTTTTTTAAAGAAAAATTCGCTACATTTCGTTTTTTAATAAAGATATTCTAACCAGATTTGGCGTTTGGAAATTTTTAGACCACTTAAGCAATGTGCCAAATTTGAACAAAATCGGTTGACTATATCATATAGCTCCCATAGGTCCGATCTTCCAAAAAATCGATTTTTTAACAAAATTTGTTGTGTTTCGTTTGTTTGTTAAGATATTGGGATCAAATTTGACATTCGTGAGTATTTTATAGTTCCTAAGCACTGTACCAAATTTAATCCAAATCGTTTGACTAGATCATATAGCTCCCATAGGACCAATCGGTCCAAAAACACGTTTTTTATACAAAATTCGATGTGTTTTGTTTGTTTGTAAAGATATTTGAAATAAATTTGGCATTCATATCTTTTTTAAGGTATTTAAGCACTGTGTCAAATTTTATTGAAATCGGTTGACTATATCATATAGCTCCCATAGGAACGATCGGTCAAGAAAAAATTTTTGCTTAAAAATTCTTCTGTTTTTGGTTTTTTGTGAAGAAATCGGACTTTATTACAAGCTAGTGGTACAGGGTATCCTAAAGTCGTCCGCGCCCGACTTTACGTCCGCCATTTTTATACTTGTCTTTGATAAGCCATATCTCCTAAACGAATAAAGATATTAATAAAACAAATTTTTTACCACGACAGAAATATTCTCTAAAAGATCGTTATAGAACATTATTTCATACAGCTGACCCATCACAAGATAAAGTGTTCAGAGAACATTTACTGGAATGTTTGATTATTATTTTATTTTAGACCCTCTTGGTTGCTATAATATATATAATTATAATTAATTTATTTAATTATTTTTTTTAATAAAATACAAAAATTCTTTTCATACCGATAGTAAATATTTGAGTATACATTTGTCTGACCTTTTACCTACCTAGTCCTTTTTTGAAAACGTTTCATGCCACTTCCTGACTCAAACTACATTTTAAGAGCACAACGTTCATCATTTATGCATTTCTCAAAAAACGGCTCCCAATGAGACTCCAAACTCAGAACTAGTCGCAGGACTCGTATATTTTATCAGCACTTTACGAGCATGTTTTTGTATCTTGTAACGACAGCCATGTTTGTGGGCCAGTTTTGTTGTTGTTTTGTGGGTGCAATGTCTTGGCCAAAAAGTAATTTTGCGTTTATCTGTATTGCGGTTTAAACAGAAACCGTTATTTGGCCATTGCTGCTGTTGTGGATACCATACCCCCTCACCATTCCCCTCAGCCACGCTTTTTCATAGTTTTCATAAAGGCGCTGACTGTCTTGTCTTGGTTTTTGTTGTTGTTGGTTTAGGATATTCAATGTGTTTGTTGTTGGTTTGCTGTTTGTTCGCCATTTTTGTATTTTTGTTTACTTCTTTGGCTTGTGCCACTTCCGGGACTCATTTTGGTTGGTTAAAATTGCACTTTAGCTGTTGTGGCTGTTGCGTATACGCCATGGATGGCCAAAAACTTTTCATGCTGAACTGCGTGTGGCAAGTTGCTGCTGCTGCTGCTGCTGTTGTTGTTGTTGTGTTGCACATAGTTTGCGTGTCTGTTGCTGTTGACTGAAATTGACTTCAGTTGATGACATTTGCCTGAATTGAACTTTCAGCTAAGCAAGTTTTTCATTAAGCGCAGCCAAGCTGGCCATTTTTTTCGCCTCACTTGGTAGAACACACCCGAGGGACATCCATTGGCAGTTCATTTAAAGTTTTGTGCAACTTGGGTTTATTTTAATTAGCTTGCCGCAGCAAACTTCAACGCGAACTTACTTAAGTCAATGCAAATGAACTGCCCTGCTAAATGACTGGTTCGCCAAAAAAAAAAGATGGTAAAAAAATCTATGGAAAATAAATTTCTATTGACACTTCAACGCCATATTGAATGTTTATTTGCATTGTTGATTTCGATTTTCCCATTGATTGCGTATCGAATTTGAAATGCAAACAACAAGCCCGAGGCCATAAGAAAGAACTTTATTCTATGTTTATGTATAAGCATTATCGAGGGTAACGTCCGGAGTAGCTTAGTCTTACTGAAGTGTGGGGATAGACTGGGGCGTGAATTTCTAGTACATAAAAATCCATGAATGCTGCTGGGGTGTAGCGAAGTTTGAGTACTCTTTGCACTAAGTAAAAAACATATATAACGCGTTTCAGTTCTATTGTACTCCGAACATTACTCCCCCCGTTGGAAGAGTCAGGCTTTCATCAAGATTAGTCTCAACGGGCGGAACGGCTAATTTGGTGACGGCTCTTAGCTGTGCGGATCATAGCGACTCTGATGACGCCATCTTTTCCAGGAATGACTTCTTCGATGCGACCAAGCTGCCACTTTAGGTATGGCAAGTCATCATCCTTAAGAAGCACCAAACTTCCTGTTTGCAGGTTTGGTTTTCCAGATCGACACTTGCCTCGTTCCTAAAGCTGAGACAAGTAATCAGTGGTCCACTTCTGTAACTACGATCGCCGTGGAATAAACGTTTTGAGCAAAGGCGCATCGTGTATTTTATTCTCGCTTTATTTCACGCAAAAGGTGGGCAACGTGTTTCTCCTCAAAACATTCGGAGAGATATAAAGGAGTTTTCAATAATAGCGCTTTTAAATAACCTAACCGTGTAATATATATAAAAGAAACGAATGGTTTACGTGTAACGGATGTTCTCATCAATGCGTCGATAAATTTCCATTCTGATTTCTGCGTGTGTTAAGGTTGTCAATACGTAGGTTTCAAGTCTATTACGATGTGTTTGCGTGTATTGGTTCGTGAGATATAACTGCTCACGATATCAAATCCACCTGAATTGTGGATAAAATATCAAGATTATTTATCAGAAGATATGTATTTTGTTTCGAGAATGTCAATTTGGAATTTACGCCGGAAGCTTACAATGAAGCTTTAATTCATATTGAAAATTAGTTACCAATCTAATCCTACTACCCAGGAACGTGAAGATCGCAATGAACGTGAAAGAATTCGGTTAAGGCAGACCCGTAAGCGAGATATTCGACTAATAATGGTGCAAGTTTGAATCGAGCTGCAAACCAATCTAAAAATCTTATATTTTTCCAGATAAGCTTACTAGACAATTTTACGATGTTTATTCACTTTAAGAGTATTCAAAAAGTTTGGGCAGGACAACGTCTGCCGGGCTCACTAGCCCTGTATATTTGTAAATATCAAAACAATTACATTTTATTAGGCAAAAACTTTAGAAAAAATTAAAGAGTAAGCACTTGCTCCAACGACCTTTTTTTTTACTATCCAGATGAATTCCGATCATTTTGATACCAAAGTTGACCAAACGCGGCATCCGGCAAATTTTTTTTCAAAACCGGTAGTATCTCTCTTTTGTAAAATTGCATTTTTTCCTGTACATTCAAGTCAAAGGATTGCAGTGCTGTACAGTATGTGTCTATAAGGTTAGCCACCGTAATACAGCGAACACGAGGCAAGATGCCAGTCAGATGCTCTATCTTATTGCCCACAAGCTGCAGTAAATGCCTGAACTCCATTAATGTTAGGCACTTGACGTCATCAAAATCCAAGTGTTTTAATTTTCTTCCATAGTAACTACAGAAAATTTCCCGAATTTTGGGATGTGACAGTGACGTATTAATGCGTGTTGGAAAATCCATTTCATGAAGTAACATCTCAATGTCCCAAAGACTCATATCGAAGAAAGTGTCTAAAGACAGCTGGCTTAGCTTGGGCTCTAGATCTATAAAGGGTGCTTCGTAAAGTTTTTTATAGTCCGGCTGTAGCCAGGGATCCGCAACTAGCACATCAATGGACAAATGTGCATGATTAGAGTTGTTTAATATGCTAAAGCAACAGTAATTAGGCTTAAACTAAAGAAGAACAATATTTTCATACTTACGATTCCATATTGTCACAAGTGGCAAATACAACAAAGCCACAAAAATAGGTTGTCGTATTTTTTTTGCGAGTCTCTCGAAAAGTTAAGCTCTCAACTGTCTTAAATTTGGAGAAGTGCTCATGTAGCTCATTTTCGCTAAGCTATAGCGTAAAAGTTTATAAAAGATGTTACCACAAAAAATATATTTTTAAGAGACCTACATTTTCTATTTGGGTTATAATAAAAAATTTCCGAACCGGCACCTCATCTTGATGACAAATTTTTCCATTACATACAACATAAGTATCGGCATTGACTATAGAATTAAAAAACTTTTAAGCCGATAGTAGCACAAACAAAGTAACTTTTTGCTCTTACTGTACTTATCTAAAATGCATTTCTTAGGACCCTTCCAATAATTTGGTTCATTGTCCATAATGACATCTACGTGTTCTTCAAAAAAAAAGATTAGCAAAAGATTTTTTCCCATTAACAATTGGCCTACTTTCGCTAGCAAACAAATTAATAAATTTGTAAATATTTTTTTTTTTTCGCTTGGCATTTAATAAATCTAAAATTTTTTTTTTCTACTTTATCACTACGAATTTTTTTTGAGAAAATTTAAATTTTTAATGTTATGACGTAACACGCCATGAATATTTATGTATAGGGTTTTTCAATAGGGACGCTACACAAGTAGACCGATAGGGACAGCAAACAACGCCATTTTTTTCCCCGCTCTCTTGACATTTCTCTTCAGTAAGGTTTGCGGTTGGGCCGTCAGCCAATAGGTATTACAAGGGGATCAACGTGTAACCACTTTTTGTGTGGTACGCGCCGTAATTGTGATACACTACTGGTAGTGCAACTGTACTCTCCCCGTGAGGGCGGCTGGAAGCAGGTCCTTGGTAAGGTCATGTCTCTGCCTTGGATGCTGACCAATTGTAGTCGGGCCATGAGAAGAACAACCTACGTATTGATAACCTTAACACACGCAGAAATCAGAATGGAAATTTATCGACGCATTGATGAGAACATCCGTAACACGTAAACCATTCGTTTCTTTTATATATATAGATGGTGTCTAAGCGTAGTAAGGCGGATTTAAATACAAAATTAGTTGAACTAATAGTTGCAAGTCCTTAGTAGTCTTCCAAGTAGCAGCCTTGTGCTTCGATATAACGTGATTCCCATTCTAGGTTCACCATCTGGAACTTGCTTACAGAGATTACCTTCAGAGATGCCGTCAAGCAGCGGTAACCATTGTTTTTCTTTAGGCAAGAAAAAGAGATCCTGGCTGTAGGAAAGATGGAGCAATGTGGTCCTAGGACTATACAGAGACCCAAATCTTCGGTAATTAGATGGCACCGTACAAAGTCGCTAAATGTTGGTTTGATCACATTTTCAGCAATTCATGACCTTGATGGACGAGAGTCGAGAGGGTTGGGAGCTTGTCAAAAACGCGTTCTCCCCGGAACAGCTAATGCCACCTGAACACTGTTGCGCATGGTAGCACCCTTGTAAGCACCCTTACTCATGCCGAGGGTTATCGTAGCGGTTTTTCAAAGTTAGCCACATAACACTGTCCTACAAAATTAAAAAAAATCAAAGAACTTTTCAAGTGACCTAGTGTACGTTGTAGGTCTTGACGAGTAGATCACGATAGTGTTTTTATAAATTGTCTAACACCCCCAAAATCGGAAGTTATCGCTTAAAAACCGTTTTTCGGGTACTGCGATCACTCCCACTATCACAACGTCGCCATTTTTCAACCGATTATATATATTATCCATCTAAAACTTTTTTTTTTGTCGATGGAATTTTTATTTCCTTGTTTACAATAAGCGTCGTTACTTAAACATTTATCGACCGATTTTAATAAACCATAACTTTTCTTACTCGGAATTAATATTTCTTTAAGATTAAATGTAAAAAAGTAAAGGTGTTTTAACAAAATGTTATATAAAAATGACTTCAAAGTGTGAAAATCGAATAAAAAAAGTGTAAATCCTAGATAACTTTTAAAAAATCTCGTAGTTGCTTTGTATAAAGTATAAACAAGTGCATATCATCTTAAAGCTTGAATCTTCTTCTTTCCAAAGCCGTAAAGCAATCGAAAATCGGTTGAAAAATGGCGACGTTGTGATAGTGGGAGTGATCGCAGTACCCGAAAAACGGTTTTTAAGCGATAACTTCCGATTTTGGGGGTGTTAGACAATTTTGAAACACACTATCGTGATCTACTCGTCAAGACCTACAACGTACGCTAGGTCGCTTGAAAAGTTCTAAATCACTGTTGGACAGTGTAATTTAATCGCGTAGCGCTGCTCTAGATTTTGTCACATCTTGGATCGTGGTATCACGTCTTAACAGATGTTCCTGGAGCTCAATGTTTTTACTCACTGCTTGACATCAGGGGACTGGTTCCCAGAACTTATTAATCCTACACCAAAACTTATCTTACACCATTTATAGCTTAGGGGCTGAACCGATTTTTATGACGTTTGAATTAATGGATTTGTCAGAAGAATAATTATTTAAACATCTGGAAAGTTTGCAAGTCCTGTAAAACCAAAATGACATAATTTTACACTCTTTGCCCAAAAGTAAGACCGAACATGATTGCTAGCCAACGTAGTCCTTTATCGATATATAAATCGATTGTATTACAAACGAAGAAAAAGCCACCGTAAAAGTTAAGTCAAAATTTCCGAATATGGTTCAAATTTGTATGGTTAGAAATAGTTTGTGGTTGATAAGTTTCATAGTACAGAAATAAAGAAAGACATAAAATGGGTCCATGAAATTCTATATAAAATTAAAAACATTTCATAACTATCAAAATATAGTCGAGTACGACGATTTAAGGGAAACTACTGCTATGTTAATATGTTCTACTTAAGCAATGAAAATAAACTGGGAACATTTCGACTTGCGCCTTCTATTTATACTTGATAAATAGTGTTGAGTAACGCTATAGCCGAGTAAATTATGTAGTGTTGGTATAAGGTACTTTTGGGTGCAGCAACATCGAGGCACTATCAAAATATCGACCGTGCGAAACATCGATATTTTTCTTTCGTTGGCGCCATTTTAGGCGGTTTGCTCGTTGACCTTTAAATTTGTAAACTAGTGTTATTTGTGTGGTATTGATATATTGTCATATTTTATTCCCCATTACTTTTCAGTCTGCCCTCGTTTATAGTTACTTATAAATATATAAAGCTTAAATTGACTATGATGACTTGGCAGAGCAAACAAAGAAAACAACCTAAAGGATCGCTCATCTATGACAGTGAATTAGCAGACAGCCAAAGAAACTACCAATTCATATGCTTTCTGGCCAATACACTGCAAAGAATAACCTAGCTGATTTGCACAAAAGAGTCCTTTATAGTAGATGACAGGAACTAACACATAGGAACTGTAGCCGCAGCCACGTCGAACTCCAGAAAGTAAATTTTCCCTGGCTTTTCATTATTCATGACAACTTTAACTGTGAGACACACATATATAATACATATATAAAGGTATATATGTATGTGTATATTTGTGCACAACAAAGGTAAAGGCAATTGGGGTGTGTGGCATGTAAGCTTGGGGGAAATAACAAATAACAAAGATGACAATAAAAAGCAGTAAAACAATTTCCCCACAGTAAAATGCAAGTAAGTCTGCGCAGTAGGTAGGAAAAAAAAAATAGAAAGAAAACGAAATCGAGGAAACTAATATTTTAAGAAAACAAGAAAAAAAATTAGACTTAGGAATGGGGTTAGGGTGAGCACAGTACAAGCATAAGTAGCTCACATATGAAGTGAGGGTGTATCTCGAGCTGTATCCTTGCATGTTTGAGTTTCGAGTATCTTATAGATAAAAAAAACACAAAAAAAAACAAGCAGGCAACAATTGTGTGTGCCGCTAGAGCTACAGTTTTACTTTGTGACGTGCTTGGAAGGATGCAACTGTGTGTGGGTGTATCTGTGTGCGGGTGTATCTGTGTGTGTGTCGATGAGTGTGTGGGCAAGTGGCCGTCGTCAAATTCAAGTGACATATTTAGACAGCTAAGCGACTCCCAAGTGTAACATCACAAGGTGAAGTGCCTGGCACAAAAGCTATTTCACTGTCTGGCAGCACTGCCCAAAAAAGTATGCTATGTTTTTTAAATACGCTTGAAGACTTTAAGATGGAGTATATTTGGTTTGTTGAAAAGTTTGTGAGCGAGGTAGTTGGCAGGGTAGTTTGGAGAAAGTTTAGATAATAAGAAAAAAAATAAATCTCTTTTCGTATATCTATTTGTATAGACTAAGGAGGGTTTTAAGATGTCAATAAGCAAATTATTATGAAAGAGGCGAAAAACTCTTTTTGCTTTATACCTGGTACGCTGTATTTAGTCTATTTTTTAACTAGAGAGGGGCCCCAAGAAAGGTTCAACAATCCGGACATATTTTGGTGAAGATTCAGACTCAGATGGAAGATTTGAAAAAGTTTAGATAATAAGAAAGCGTCAATGTTGCATGCGCTTGCAGAAGACTTATTTCTAATATCTTGTTCTTATAATAGACGGAGCAGAGTTTTAAGATGTCAATAGTCAAATTTGTTATGAATTAAGGAAAAACGAAAAACTTCTATCTGCTTTTTACTTGGTACTCTTTTATTAGCTTCTTTCTTTTTAAACTACAGAAATCAATAAGAAATAAGAAATAGTAAGAAATTGTCAACAATATCGGGCATCTTTTGGCGGAGAAAGTCCTTTGTGCTCCTATTATGGTGCCTTTTGATTCTAATATGTATATTTATTTACCTAGTATGATTATTTACCTTCTATATGCTAATACTTTACTAACGTCAGTCTTGAACTCTAAGTAAGTTATCTGATAATGGATCTCATCTGGGCATCTCAAAATACATGAAGCCAAATATCAAAATTTTCCATTTATTTCCATTAAAAAATTTACGTAGGTACTTTTTTAGTTTGCAATGGTAACCTCAACCTCTACGCCGGGTTCGATGTTGATAGAGGTGATCTTCTTAACGATCTCAGATGGCGAATGCAAATCGATGATGCGCTTATGGATTCTCATCTGAAAACGATCCCAGGTCTTGGAACCTTCACCACAAGGTGTCTTACGAGTGGTGATGCGTAGGACCTTGGTTGGCATGCGCACTGGGCCCTTAACACGCAAGTTTTGGTTTTTGGCACCGTTGATCAAGTCACGGCACACATTTTCCAAGGAGCGCACGTTCCTGGAAGTTAGGGTGATACGAATGCGGTGCACAGAGGCGGCATCTGTGCCATGGGTTTCTCAATATCCTTGGGTGCAGCAGCCATAATTTTAACAAATTCTCTGGTCGAGATAGTCAAATCTTTTTATTTTGAGCAACGCTGAACCAGTAAGTTGCTGGTTAAAAAACGAAATGAAAGATTTAACTTTAGATTATCAAACATTGAAAACCAATCGTATGGAAAACGATTTAATCTTTTAGATCACAGACCAAAAATTTGTTAGTGACTAAGAAGTGGTTTTTGCAATATATTTCAATATATGGCAATGGAGTAGAAAATATAGATGGCCACGTAAACGATCCTCAAAAAATTAGGAAATGTAGGAAAGATTAGATCTTGGGACGGCTTAACGAACGGAGTTACAAATTAAAGGCCGGCTTAAAATGTTCCCTTTGTCGGGCAGAAGTGCTCAAGTACCCAACAACAACTTGCATATAATTCCGTATTTCTGCCAAACTACATAATTTTGGGGGCTACAAATTAAAAGTGTTTGTCTAAGAGATACTCAGGAAGTCTGAAACTAGCCAAAAGCCCGATCCTACGAAATATTAACTGGAATACCGTATAAATTAAGGAGACCGCTTGTTTTTACAATAAAACCATTGTAGTTTGATATTGAACCTGAGTCATTTTGAAAACATGTTCCGAATCTAAATTTTAATTTGGCAAAAATTAAGTCTTTGCACACTCTGAAACTATTCTGCTCCTAAATAAATAATGTGATCCTTGGAAGAATTTTGAAAGTAGGAAAGACATAAAATAAAAAAAAATTTAACCCACGCCCTTAAAACACAGAATGCGAAAAAAAAAAATATTTTTTAAAGCCAGTTAATTTAGCTGAAAAATGTATTATTCTTGAAAAAAAAGCTTCTGTATCCATTTTTACCTCGAAGGATAATCATGATCTGATATACGCGTGGGTTTCAGATCCGTACCCTTCCCAAAAGTGGAAAAAATAGATTGAAAGTCTTTTGCATGCTCTGTGATATAAACAATTCAAAGTGATTACACCTTACCAAGACGAAATCCTAGGTCTGTGTCTGGTGCTCTAATTTCTTAAATGAAATACCATTTTCTTTATTTTATACCTAAATATTATCAATATAACATTGATTAATAAAAAGCTAAATAAGGTTTTATTCTCAATAAGAAACTGCGAAATAATTATTTTTTGGAAGCTTCAATAAAATTTCAGTTATTATTTATGGCTTGCTACCTGATAGAAAATTTAACAACTGCCGAAGTTTAAAAACATATTTTTTTTAAACTCAGTTCATAATTTCTTTGCAGAGGAAGATTAGCTCTTAAAAAAACTTTGCTTAGCAAAAACTAACCACACCATATCAGAGTTCTAACCATTTAATTTTCAGTGCTCGTTAGTCGGGCACTTTTGCACTTCAGCTTCGGCTTTAGACGTGCACTTTTGCCCAACAAAGTGAGCACCTAAATTTTTTAGATTTTTTAAATGGAAATTTTTTATTTTTCAACGTTAATTTAATATATTTTTACCTATCATAGAGACTTGAGCTCCCAGGTACCTTCCAACAAGTTTATTGGCTATCGATCTACCACTACTACGAATTGTGCACTCCTAAGTGGAGCATAGACCCTCACTCTAGCCTCTCAACGTCCTTAACTAACGACAAAAAAGGATGGTAAAATTCGGGCCGACGAATGGTGCCTGGCTGGACCATATAGACCAAATACATTTGTCAGACGGAGGGTTAAGTAGGGAAAATGGTCGAAAAATAGTTTTAAAAAATTATTATATAAAGGTACTCGTATGAAATGAATAGAACACATGTTTTTTGGATACACTATCGAAATCAAGGAATACAGGAGACAGCTTCAACATAATAAAAAATTAAAAACAAATTTATAATCAATAAATTATTATTTAAAAAATATAGAATGAAGTTCCAAAAGATTTTTATTTTAAATTCGCTTTGTAGATTTTTAAATACTTCTTCTATAGTGCATCCCACAGTCGTTATTTCTGCAGTAAGCTGTTCTTATTTTTTTATATTAACATTTATATGTTATTTTTTGTGGCATGCGACCCTGCAACCCTTGTTGCAATATTTAAAGCATGCCCGTAAGACAAGAAACTGGCGCTACTGAAAGGCAACCCCAACAAACACCGCTACACACACCACTACACACACCTAGTCACACAGATACGCACACACACAGACAGCAAACTACACCCTGCCGTGTAACGACAGTTGCTTTTAATAATAAAATCATTGAGCATCAAAGCATAAAAATCAGTCAAGTGCAACATAAGCTGGACTAACCATTGGCGGGTGGCAGACAACGCAGAGACAGGACACTTGCCACATGGGGCAAAGAGGCAGCCGGGAGGGTGTTGAGCGGCGGGGACTGCTGACTTTGGCAGCAATCAAAGAACAAGAGCGTTACCTTTGCTGCGGTAAAAACGCTTTAAAGATACTCACACACAGATACACACACACACAGATACACCCAACCCAAACAAGTTTGTGCGTGCTCAATTCGATTTGAGTAGTTTTTTTGTTGGAATGGAATTTCTTATTGCCGTAACAAAATGAATGTGATTTAATGTTATTTTTAGAGCCAAATTAGTTGGCTTTTGATGTGCATTTAACTTATTTTATTTTGGCCCGGCCTTAAAGTCAGCTTCTGCAATTTGTAATATCAAAATTTTTTCAAACTGAAACGTAATACTGGCGAAAATAAAAGGAATTCAATTTATATGTTGCATACGGTAAGTGTGGTGCGGTGTGCGGTCTTGTGGCAACAGCTGTTCTTTGTTGCCACAGCAGCGGTGGCAGCTTCAACCACGAAACCATAAAAACTCATAAACTGAAAGCGAATGCGGCCAGCAATGGCGATGCGTATCTATAAGATTGTTGCATGTGGCAGTGTGTGAGTTTGTAGGTGTGTGAGTGAGTGTGTGCGTGTGTGTGTGGCACAATATTTATTGTAGCACTGTTGCTTTTATGCTGCCAAAAAAGTAAATTCAAGTGCAATTATTTCAAGATGTTGCATTTGGTAATTGTGGCAACAAGATGGCGCTAAGATCTATGAAGGGAACTCCTACATCTTTAGGGGAGCATTAGATGAAATATATAAGAATTATTATTTGCTCTAAATTAGAGAAAATGTTAAGCAAAAAAGTTTATGAACAATGAGATATACAGCTTTAAATTAAATTAACTTCTTTAATTTAATATCAAATCAAGTATGCAATTATTTTTGTGGGTTTTTAAATATGCGAAAAAAATTCAGATCACATCTGGACTCTTAGCTTGTGACACTGGTCATGCATCATCATCGTATGGCCATTACAACCCGCTCTCGGGTTACGGCCGACCTCAGCAGCTCTCGCCAGGCGCCTCTGCTTTGCGCGTGCCTTCTCCAATTAAAAATACCAAGGGAGGATAGGTTCTCCTCCACTTGATCTCTCAATCGGTGTCGTGGTCGTCCCCTCCGTCTTCCTTCGTCGGCTTTCGCTTCGAATAACTTTTTCGCTGGAGCATCATTATCCATACGTACGACATGGCGTTGTATTGTGATGCGCTGGACAACATCAATGTCGACGTAGAGCTCGTACAGCTAGTGGCTCATCCGTATGCGATAGCCTTCCTCAAAACGTACGGGACCGAAGATTTTGCGTAGAATTTTCCTCTCAAACACCCCAAGAGCAGCTGCATCTGTCCGTGACACAACCCATGCTTCTGCGCCGTATAAAAGCACGGGCAAGATGAGCGTCTTGTAGAGTGTTATTTTGGTTGGTCGAGAGAGGTCTCTGCTGCACATCTGCTTACTGAGACCATAGTAACACCTATTGGCAAATGTAATTCTCCGCTTATTCTCCAGGCTGATGTCATTTTCAGTGTTAACGCGGTGCCAAGGTACGTGAATTCCTTGACCACTTCAAAAGTATAGCGGTCCGCTACAACATGGGAGACAGACGCCGAGCGTTCCTGTTCGTAAACAGCATATACTTCGTCTTGCCCTCGTTAACCGCTAGACCCACTTTCGCTGACTCCTTTTCGATTACGGAAAATGTAACATCTCGCTTACAACGCCCGATGATATCGATATCATCCGCGTATGCAAGAAGCTGGACACTCTTGTTCAAAATAGTGCCATTGCGATGTACACCGGCCTTCCGCAGTACCTCTTCCATCACGAAATTAAAGAGGTCGCATGATGAGTATCGATCTGTTTTTCGTGGGTTTTTTCCAGGATTTGGCGTAGCGTGAAGATCTGGTCTGTGGTGGATTTACCAGGTCTGAAACCGCACTGATAGGCTCCGATCAATGTGTTGGCATATGGCTTCAGTCTTTCACATAATATGCTCGACAGGATCTTGTATGAGATGGCAATAAGACTGATTCCCCGGTAGTTGGCGCATATCGTCGGGTCACCCTTCTTCAATATAGGACAAAGGACACTGGTCATGCCGCACTTATTTATTCCCTCTCCTGACGTACCGATATGGTCTAGATCAGATCTTATTATCACGGAACTTTTTCATAATAAGAAATTTAGATCTCTTCTCCCAAGTCCGGAGACTTGGGCTGATGGCAGCCCCTATGGAAACCCCCGGTGGCAACAATGATTCACGGATGGGTCAAAAACTGAGCAGGGTGTTGGTGTTGCGAGTCGTTGGACCCAACACCAGAATCTCTACCGCAATAGGCATCTGGCCCAGCGTCATTCAAGCAAAGATTCATGCCATAGAGATCTGCGCCCTTAGTGTTCTTCTCAAGGGAACTAGGGGAGCAAGCATCTACATTTATTCAGACAGCCAAGCTGCTATTAGGGCATTATCATCTTGAAGCATCTCCTCCAGGATGGTTAAAGAATGGCATGACTACCTCCAATCTCTGTCCGCCCGGAACAAAGTCGTGCTATGTTGGGTATTGTGGACACTCATGAGGTGATGGTTACACGATCACTGACGATTTAGCTCGACAGGGTGCCTCCACCCTGACTACATCTCCTGCGCTCTTCTGTGGTTGGTTGGTCCACAATCAAAACCATGATAAACAAAAGGGCTGCAGGAGAACATAGGAGATACTGGTTCTCCCTTCCGGGGCTTCGTCAAGCAAAAGTGCTTGGGAAACCTCTGGATGCGATCAAGACAAAAGGTTTTGGCAGAGCGGATCTAAAGCTTCTGGTAGCTTACCTATCTGGACACCACACTGTTAGATACCATTAACAGAAAATTGGCGAAGAGTCCGAAGAGTCCGAGTCCGAGTGCAGACTCTGTCTAGAAGACGATGAAGCCACCAGACATATTCTCTGTTACTGCTCAGCGCTGGCATGGGACAGAGCCTCCCACATGGGAAAGGAACGGATTAGTTCCTTCGATCTTAGGTCACTAAAGTCTTTTGCTTTAACTTAAGGTGTACCATACGAAAGATGAAAAAAATTAATAAATTTTGTAGGTAACTATAAAAAATATAGACCCTTTGAGCTATTCAACTTGAAGTAAAAGCTTTGGGTATTCCTAATAAATGGGACCATTTGCGAAATATTATTAAAAATAGTATTAAAAAGCAGAACTTGAAAAAACTTGAAATAGCTCCAAACCGGCAATATATTTTCATTTCATTTCAATAGATCTTGTTTATTATTATATTATAGAAATGTTTATAATAGCTTTAGTAGAATTTAAATATTTTTAGGGTTAAATGAGAAAACAAAATTTATAAGAAAATATACTGTATATCAATAAATATATTACTTGAATTAGCATTAAAAGGATCTGAAAATGTCAAAGAATATTTTTTTAAATAAATATACAAAAAAAGCTTATAGCGTTTCATAAATTCAAGTTTTTATAGAAACGAAATACCTCTTATTACATATTTTCACTTAAAGCTGCTCAAAAGGCTTTAAGAAATTTAATCTACGAAATGTGGGCGGTTAGGATCACATTCCTGGCACTTATGCCTCATATACATAATTCTGTTTATAGCTTAAAATTCCACAAAACTGCAAGTTTATCAATGTTTGAATTTTCATATTTTATTTAAATATCTACTTGTGTTTTATTTTTACTTCAATTAATAGGCCTTAAACAATTCAGCTGGAAATCATAAACATCAATTTTATATTTACCAACAAGTTTTCTTAAAACAATAACATTAGTTTATTTTTGATTTTTGCTTTCTTTACATTTGCTTTCATTAAATTATTTTACACAACAAAACTCAGTTTCTTAAATCCTTAGAAATTTACTTTTTACCATTTAGGTAACTTTTAAATTTTCAAGTTTTTTAGTTTTTTCTTAACTGCTTCACTAGACAGAAGACATTCCGCTTACATACTTTAACTAATTAGCTTATTCATTCATAAGCAATTTGCTTACTTGATTGATAAGCCAATCAACTGCTCTGGTTGCTGAACAAACCTCAATATCTTAATAAAATGTAGCAACCCTTAAGCCAATCAATACCAATACCAGAAAACCCCATTTCAATTGCAAAACGTCTTACAAATTGATTTATAATTTAAATGAAATGATTTTGTGTTAAACATGGCAGACTGAACATTGAGTCACACATTAAACAACTCGAACTCAAGTCGCCCCAACCCCCAACCCCTACTCTAAACCAGAACCCATTAGCCGCCAACTATGCAGAACCCTTTAAGCACATTTCAGACTGGTTTTGGCTGCTTCCCCTACTCCCTCGGTACGCAAATCAAACAAACCGTGGGCCACTTGACAATTCAGGCAATGCCAACGTGACAACTTAATGCCAATGCCAATGTCGTGACGTCAGACGGACACAGTCAGCGTAGACGTCAACGTTGACATTCAGCTTCGCCGCCATCTTTAGTAAGGAATTTAACTACAGTTGGTTTGTGTCGCCATCTTGATGCGCCATGACACAGCTGTAGCGAAAAGGGGTCAATGGGATAAACTTTGCTGAGAAAAATGTGTTGATGTAAAAAATGATGAAGTTTATTTTTGCTTCAAAAATACACATTTAATTTTTTTTTAAATTTGCTGAATAATATGTTTTCTTGTTTAGAATTACCTTGATCATTTAAAATAGAACAAATACAAAATAATTGCATTTATCGTATAAGCCCATAGTCAAAATTATGATAGAGGGTCATTGATAAACTACGTAATGCGTGATCATCATCAGCCTCCAAAATATTAAGGAAAATTTATAAAAATATTTCGTGATAGTAACTATTTGAACGAAAATCAGCGTTACATAATTTATAGATGATTCCTACGCAAGTAGGAATATAATCACAAGGCACCAAAAATTTTATATTTTGTTTAGTAATACAAGCCCTGAAAAAGGAGACCCCACTATCTGCGCCAACTACAGGGGTATAAGCCTTCTCCCTATCGCATATATGGTCCTTACGAGCGTACTGTGTGAAAGACTGAAGCCACACGCCAAGGCACTGATTGGACCTTATCAGTGCGGCTTCAGACCTGGCAAGTCCACCGTCGACCAGATATTCACACTACGCAAAATCCTGGAAAAGACCCACGAACATCAAATCGACACTCACCACCTGTTCGTCGACTACAAAGCAGCTTTCGATAGCCCAATAAGGGATCGCGTATATGCCGCAATGTCTGAGCTCGGTATCCCTGCGAAGGTGATAAGGCTTTGCAGAATGACGTTGAGTAATTCCTGCAGCTCCGTCAAGGTAGGAAAGGACCTCTCCGAGCCTTTTGATATCGTGCGAGGTTTCAGACAAGGCGACCCCTTATCATGCGACCTCTTCAACTTCGTCATGGAGAGCGTTCTGCGGAAGGCCGACGTACATCGCAATATCACTATCTTCTACAAGAGTGTCCAGCTCCTTGCGTACGCCGACGACATCATTGGGCGTACCAAGCGATATGTCACCGCGGCCTTCAGTGCTATCGAACGGGAGTTTGCGAAAATGGGTCTGGCGCTAAATGAGGGCAAAACGAAGTATATGCTGTCGACAAGTAGGGACGTGCGGCGGCTTGACTCCCAGATTACGGCCGACAGCTATTCTTTCGATGTTGTCAAGGAATTCATCTACCTTGGCACCGCCGTTACCACTGACAACGATGTCAGCCTGGAGATCAAGCGCAGAATCACTCTTGCCAACAGGTGCTTTTCGGTCTCAATAGGCAATTGGGTAGTAGAGACCTATCTCGAGCGACAAAACTAACACTATACAAGGCACTCATCCTTCCGGTGCTTCTTTACGGCGCGTAAGATTGGACCGTGTCGCTAACTGATGCAGCTGCCTTGGGAGTTTTCGAGAGGAAAGTACTGCGCAAGATCTTTGGTCCTATTCGAGTTGGCGATGACTACCAAATCCGCACCAACCAGGAGTTGTATGAGCTCTTCAACGACATGAACGTTGCTCAGCATATCAACATTCAGCGGCTTCCCTGGCTCGGACATGTCGTTAGGATGGACGAGGATGCTCCAGCTAGACGTGTGTTCGATGCGGTAGTCAGCGGCCGTCGGCGGAGAGGACGACGATGCGTTGGAAAGACCAAGTGGAAGGGGCCCTGTCTTCGCTCGGTGTGACCAACTGGAGAAGGCGCGCGCAAAGCAGAGGCGCCTGGAGAGATGTTTTAAGGCAGGCCGTAATCCGGTAATCGGGTTGTTATGGCCACATAAGAAGAAGAAGATTTAAACAAATATCAAATTATAAAACCTTTTTACCAAAAGGCAAACATGCACAAGTAACGCCGTGAGTAAGCCTATAAATATGCATAGTATG
>JBAMAX010004236.1:0-58670 GCA_037043745.1 Chymomyza amoena | reverse complement strand
GTTAAACATTTTCGCAAAAAAATTATAGAATTATTTAAAAAAAAACTATTTTTTTCAAATATATATGTTTTTTCATTTGACTAAGCCGGAATTTTGGGATTTGGATTGCACTTCGTTTTAAAAAATAATCTATAAGATTTTCATGACTTTGTATATATTTTTCTATTCTTTACAAAAAAAAAACAAAACATTTTTTTAAGTTTTCTTTCTTTTTATTGTTTTCCTTAACATTTAATATTCGAGTCAAAATTCATTATATTTATAAATTTATTCTCATAGTTTCTCAGTTGTAAAAATATTATGCCTTAACTCTGATTCATCTTAAGCTAGCTTTAAGTAATATTTTAACAATATTTACGGCATAAAAAGAAGATAGTTAATAAATAAATTAAATTTATTTTTTTGCATCATTTAAATAACTTTTTAAAAACGATATACATTTTTTTTTATTATTTATTTTTATTTTTAATTTTGAATAAAAAATGTTTTTAAAATACGTTAAAAGAATTGCAACAAATATTTTTTTAAGGGTATTCTCGTTAGATTTTACCAATTATTTTAATTTTTGCCTCTGTATTATAACATGTTTCTTAAAATAACAAACGCCACGGAATAAAATTTCTTTGACCCAAAAATTTTTAAGATAGTATAAAAACTTAAGAAGTTATCACAAAAATGTTAGTTTCTATTTTAGATCTACTCTCTTATCAACTGTAAGAAAGTACAAGATAGATCCAACAAGTTCAGTATGCTGACTCATGTGGACCTAGTAAACTTTGATTGGGTAACTTTTTGTAAAAAAAAACCATCATTCATATGGCATAACCTATAAAAAATATCGTTATATACTGCATATGCATATTAACTGCGCTAAATCTCAGCTCGATTCGAACACTGCCAAAATCAATTCCTATATTTCCTCCTGCCCTTAAAACAATCAATAAAGATTGTGAACTTTAAATTACACAGGTCTAAAAAACCGATGTCATATTATTTGTTTGAAAGTTTATGTTAATTTAATAAGTAATTGGCTCTCAGAATTCGCCCATCACGTCAGGATTTTGAAATATTTGAGGTTATCTATCCAAAAAATTTTGTTTTTTCCAACTTTTACGGTTATGTACAGGGCGCAACAAACTTTTCTCGCCTGTCTCCCTAGTTATATTATATAGTACCATTCACAAAGTTAAGGGTATTCAAAGTTAGGTTTTTTTTCTGCTACAAAACCTCCAGCAGCTCAAAATCGTGAATCTGAGGTTCGCTTTCTTTCAGTAGTATTCAAGAACTCTTCAACGGATCTTACTCATCATCAGAATCTGTCATATAATGTAATAGATCGTGTGAAACTAGTTGATTTTATTCCTTAACCTATATGCAAAGATTTCTTGTCTAATAAACATATCATATAATATATTTTGCATCTACTATTTTTCCTAGAAAATGTTCTTCTGTCGTTTTTATATACATTATTTCAATCCCCTGAATCATTTTCGCCAAGACAGCCAGTTGAACTAAATAGGAAATTATAAAATAATATGTTGGTCATGGTTTGTGACTTTGCAAATTATGAATAAAGGGGTTTGATGTACATTGAAAAAGTTTTTTTAAATATGATTGTCTATATATAACACATTTTCGATTTTGAGCATACCATAATCCGGAAGTTTCGAAATTATCATAGGCCCCGTCCATTTCAAAACACCCGGTCCGCGCAGGACATGATTTTAGATTTCAATGAAATTGAAATATGTTGTTCCTTGGTCCGTTTCCAATTTTTTCTCCGACTTTTCTCCATTTTGTTTTAGATGTAAATATCGATATTTTACGTCACTTTTTCTTTTTTTAATGTGTATAACTTTGTCAAAAGTGGATGGATTTGACCGGATTGAGTGACGCTTTGCAACTATTGTAATAGCAATATTGAAAAAAACATTTTTCAAAATCAAATATCTCAAAAAGAGTATTTTTTTTTTTAATATTATTATAATAAAGTGGACCATTTGAACTATCAAATAGTTCAATTTCCCTTAGCGAAAACGCTCTGTTTAAAAGTTATGATTTTTTTTTGAAAAAATTGTTTTTTTAATTTTTTTTTTTCAAAAACAAATATCTCAAAAAATTTTTCAAAAACAAATATCTCAAAAAGTGTATTTTTTATATCCTGCGCGGACCGGGTGTTTTGAAATGAAAGGGGCCTATATTAAAAATTAATTCAGCTTAAGAGTTCTTTGTAACTTTTTAATTTTATTAAAAAAATTTCGGATTTTCCAATTTTTTCATAATTTTTGTAACCCCATGGGGGATTCCCAAAACCCCCTTTCTACGTCACTGTAGCCGCTTAGCTCTGCCTTATGCTGTCATTGTGTGTTTTCTTGCTAGAATTAATTTTGGTTTCCATGCAATCTATAGATATGAAAATCTGCGGGCTTCAACCGCTGCTGCTGCTTCGGCTGCCACCGTTGCTATTCTTCCTCTTTGTTTACTGATAAGCTGCAACCGATAAGATAATTTATCGAATATTTGTAGCAACTTGGCAGCCATTTCTTATTTTAGGGCTTTACTTTATGACAGAGTTGGGAGTATTTATGAGTATGACGTTACATGTCCATAAGCATAACTGACTTAACTGACATGTACTGCGGTACAACAGGTCGTATGAGGATCTAAGGACTGCCTGCATATGGCAGTTATCTTAATGTAAGGACTATGTCTGCCTTTTTTTTATGGCATTTAAGCATCTTCTTGGTGCAAATGGAACAAATGGCACGTAAGTGCCAGACAATTTCCTGCCAAACGTGCTTTTAGGTACAAACCTTTTGTCTTTGTTTACCAATAAATTGAACAAGGCTTAATGACGTAACCTTAAAGTTTGCACTAAACAAAGCAGTCAAAAGCGCATTTTAAGCCAACTTAAGATTTGTTTACACTTGCAAGCGCTCAAGTGGAAGATGCAAAGATTACAAACTTTGGGGATTCAAGTGAAAATAGCCGCAAATGAATTGCAGTTAAAGTTTAGGTTGAACTGAGCACTGTAGTACTTGAAATATGCACCTGACTGGTAAATAAGATATTTCCAGGTAAGACGAAATTAGCTTACTTTGCGGCGGTTGTAACCGACTGGGAGATATCCGACGCTCAAGGCTGTGGAACAATGGGACAATGGAATTCGCAGAAATCTTTACTCAAAAAAAAGTATTAGTTTCGGCAAAAAATAGACTGCCAAGCAGTAACAAGCAGTTTCTATTTGGAGCTTTGGCGGTTTGGTAGTGGCACAAATAATGTAGATATCTGTTACATCTCAGCTATTGTATAAAAAGTCCTGAACAAAAAAGCAGCTGATTTGGGTAATGGAGGAATCGAAAGAAAACATTTTGACAACCATTTGTTGGCAAGATTCCTTTGTAAATTCAACCAATATTTACACTTGTTACGAATTTCAGCAGGAATATGGAAACAAATATCAGCTCAATTAAACTTAAATTTGTTGAGGAGATATTTTTTGATAAAATTAGTGAAACCAAGAACTATCGATAGTTGAATAATGGATTTTTTCCTTTTAGAGTTTTCTTCGACATATATCTCTTTCAATGAAGGTACAATTTGAAAAAATAATTTTAACAGTTTTATTTTTTTTTTTTTTTATGGCACCTTTGGTTAGGTTAGGCTAGGGCGGTAGTTGGTACTGACTTTCCAACCACCTTAGGCCAAGGATAGGCCCGTTGCGATACCAATAGAGTGAGCTATTTCATCACTCTTCCCCACTTGAGAGGTCCCATATAAGAGAATAAACCTTGAAAGACATTTTGGACTCTGTTCAGAGAGCTGAGATAAATCGTCTTAGTGTGACCTTAGGAACCTAAATCTTTTACTGCCCAGTCCAGGGCAATGACAGAAAAAGTGTTCCACCTTCTCCAGCTCCTCCTCATCACCACAGCTTCTACAGAAGTCATGGTGAGGAGCATTTTATCTGGTTGCGTGGTTTTCCACCAGCCAGTGTCCCGTGATATCACGGATAAGAGATGAGCACTGGGCTCTATTCATAAACCAAAGTTCTTTGGTTCTTTTACTGCATATGTCGGCCAGGTTTGCCGTGAGATCTTACACGTGTTCGATGTCCGATTCTAAGTTTTATTTGCACAGAGAGCGTATTCCCATTTTACAGCTGGCTCTGGGTTTACACAGGCCCTCCTTGTCTTGAAGGACGATGCTGGTAGTTCCTTGTCTAGCTAGTTCATCCGCAATACAGTTACATTCAAAGTCCCTATGGCCTGGGATTCATATGAGGTGAATTGAAAACTGCTTAGCCATCTCCCCTAGAGACAAGCGGCTGGTATTCACTGCCTTCATACACGAAGTCGTCGAAACTAGGGACTTAATAGCCGCTTGGCTGTCCAAGTAGATACAAATGTTCTTATTTCGAACTTGTAGGTTTCTTATTGCTATTAAAGCCTCCGGGATTGCAGTGATCTCTGCCTGAAAACACTGCAGTAGTCCGGGAGTCGAAAAGCAGTTGTAATGTTGAAATCCCCAACGTAGACGCCGCCGCCTACACGGTCGTCTAGCTTGGAACCGTCCGTGTATACTTTCATCGAGCCCGCTGGACCTGGAACACCTGCATTTCACTCCTCCCTGGTTGGAATATGGCTCTAAATTTAGGTGTGACATGTTCCTGCGGTATGCAGTAGTCTGTGCTTTCAGGAATAAGCGGGTTCCGCTTAAGAATCTTTGATGGCACCTTGCATGGTTTCCATAGTAAATAGTAACCAAAATAATGACAAAGAGGGAAAATTCTTCAAAGTGGAAAGATAATAACTTAAGACCTAATATGAATGCTCGTTTTGTCATTTTAAGAAAAATTTTAAAAGGTACCATAAATATCATGATCCCGTCTTCAAATCAAAGGTCACAAGAATCTTTTTTTCGAATTGTTATAGGGCTTCTATTTCTCTACAATACAAACCGGCCTGAGGGTTTTCATAGGTTATACCTTAACAGAAGAAGTTAATTACGTTTGTGGATATTTTTGTAACATAAAGAAATAGTAAGTGAGGGAGACCCAGAAAATTGCCCAGAGATCAAAAGATTAACAAAAAATCGATGTGTCCATTTGTTCGACTATCGAGAGGTCCAGGAATTTATAACAGCTTGGATTGGGACTTCTTTAATGCACCGGCACATACATTTTTTTCACTTCCTTCTGGAACCAAATTTTTCAAAGCGATATATCTACATATATGCTTAAAAATTTCAATGATAGCTCTAGAGCTTATAATTAAATAGCGAGAAATCAAAAATCGTTTGATGAATATAAAAAGTTATTTTATTTTACAATTTTGTACATACTTAGAAGCATAAATATCGGAGATTCTAGGAAGGTATTAAAAAAATTTAGGGATCAGCACTCTAAGGTGATGTATAAGGCTAGCGGTGTTGGTATTGCGTTGCCTTTCAAAAATTAAAATCTGCGCGAAACCTTGTCAAGATACATTTTGTTTATAAATAAGGCTGTTTTAAGTATTGAGTTGAAATGCAGATGTGCCCCACTAACGATGCAGAAATGCCAGATCAATGGTGTGAGCAGCAACAATCCAAGCATTTCTGCTGGGCAGAGTGAATACCTAAATGTTGTTGATTTTATTGAATTCTGAGAGTTATCTGTGCAGTGGCGGATTCAAGCATGGGGATCAGATCCGGAACACCCCAAAAGTTGGGAAAACGGACTGAAAGTCTTTTGCGAGCTCTGATGTATAAAAGCTTCGAAGAACTTCCCCCAAGACCAAATCCAAATCCGCACCTTTTTGAAAGTGTATAAAAAAAATACCTTAAAGTGTAACGTTACAGAGTATCACAACGTCGACCAAACATAAATTTAAAGCATGCAACTTTGTTAAATTTTTTTTTAATATGCTTTGTTCTGCCGGAAATTTGGTCTTCTCACTATTATCTGAACTTTACAAATTTGCGCGAAAACTCTTGAGTATCTAAAGGTATTCAATATGCTGATGAATGCTGCTAGCTACAATTTAAGCCGTGGCTTACTTAAGCTTAACCAATATTACAACCTTGGCTAAGATAAGAAAACTGTTTACAAACAATGTTTATGGGTTTCTTGAACTTGTTCCCAATGCGCTCCTTAAGTAAATACCCGCATATTATGTTTATATTTTATGTATTTATTTACATATGGCACTATTTCACTGTAGTGCTCATTAAATATTTTATGGTTAAAGCAAAAATTTGCGCATATTATTTGCTCACATAGTAGCAACCAAAATTGTTAGGTTTGTTGCCTTTTATTGTGAAGAAAAAACAACTTAAGCGGAATTATCATACTGTATTTGTGCATTGTACGGCGTAAAACTTTGTTATATTCAAAAATATTTTTTCCTTTGTGTCGAGACCTTTTTTATTTATAAAAAAAAAACTCTTTGAAAGCCATTGAGGGCAACAAAGTGTTTTTATGCTATGTATTAACCCTTGTTAGGAGATATTCTGTTTTTTTTTAACACAGTTGAGAACTTTCTTGATTGAATTAAGTGTGGGATATGCTCTGGCACTAAATATAGTAATAAACATGAATTGCTTGTCAAATATATTTATATGCCTTGAAAATAAAGCATAATAACATATATAGTTTATTGATTTTTAAACTTTACTTCATTAAGTTTGAAAAAGTATTTTCGTAATAAATTTGCCTCTTCGTACGAAAAACCGATTTAATATATTTGAAGTTTTGGATGCTTATGTATCAGATGATATATGACTGCAAGTATTATCCCACTATCTTATTATATTACTCTTTTTTCCCTCGAAAAGGGTTTTTCACAAAGGGGTGGGACACAGCGACCAAAAGTTCTTTTGTACCAAACCCTTTAATTACAGCAAAAGACTTTTCGCATTAATAGCAGTAGGTCTTTTGTTTGTATTGACCTAAGATGGAAGCGACTAATCCGTTTCTTTCCCATGTGACAGGATCTGTCCCATACCAGCGCTGGGCAATCACAGGGAATATGTCTGGTGGTTTCATCGACTTCCAGACAGAGCCTGCACTCTGAAGAGACTGATAGGCCAATTTTCTGTAGATGGTATCTAATAGTGTGGTCGCCAGATAGGTTAGCTACCAGGAGTTTTAAGTTCGCTCTGCCAAAACCTTTTATCTTGAACGTATCCAGAGGTTTGACAAGCACTTTTGCTCTATGAAGCCCCGGAAGAAAGGACCAGTATCTCCTATATAGATGTAGTCAGGGTGGAGGCACCCTGTCGTGCTAGATCGTCAGCGATCATATTACCATCCACTCCTGAGTGTCCAGGTACTCAACATAGCACGACTTTGTTCCGGGCGGACAGGGTTTGGAGGCAGTTATGGCATTCTTTAACCATTTTGGAGGAGATGGTCCAGGATGATAATGCCCTAATAGCAAATTGGCTATCTGAATAAGTGCAAATGTTTGCTTCGCTAGTACCGTTGAAAAGGATACTAAAGGCGCAGATCTCTATTGCATGAATCTCCGCTTGAAAGACGCTGGGCCAGATGCCCATTGCGGTAGAAATTCTGGAATTGTATCCAACGACTCCAACACCTACACCCTGCTCAGTTTTGGACCCATCCGTGAGCCATTGTTGCCACCGGAGGTTTCCACTGGAGCTGCCATCAGCCCAAGTCTCCCGACTTGGGAGAAGAGATCTAAATTTCTTGTTATTATATTATCTTTTTGGGAAAACTTATATCCTGATCAAGGCAAATCATTTTTTTTTAAGAAAACAATATACTAAAAATAATAAATTGTTAAAATTAAGAAAACGTTAATAATCGTTATTTCATTTGAAATTGAAAGATGCTCAAAAAAAGTTAAATTAAAATATATATATTTTATGTCTTGTCTAAGAAAATATTACCAAGTATTCAGTTATAAGTAACTCGTATAATCGTAACTTTAAACAAAAAAATCAAATTCGAGGAGATTCATTTAATAAGTAGTTTATATGGGGTATTCACGCTTGCTCTAAAAGTTGAGGAGTTGCAGGCCTGAGTTTCAACTCTTAACTTAACTTCTTAACTTAAATTCTTGCTACAGAGTTAAGAAGCAAGTGTTGGAAAATACATCTCTTTTCAGTACTCCAATATTTCGGGATTTTTTTAGCCATTTTATGATATAAAAAGTGGCAATAAATATATGATAAATAAATATTATGATATAATAGTGGGCTATAAAATATAAATTTATCTAGAATAACAAAGTGGTCTAATAAAATTCGTAGTATGGTTACAATATAAAAACTCCCAGGACTAGTAATACCTATACCAAACTATAAAGTTCACCCTCGTTTCAGAGGATACTATAAAATATTAATCGTATTAAGTCGCATATATTTTGTTCTTACAATGTTGATAGGCAGCCCAAGCAGCAATTGAATAAATCCAGCCGGCCTCAAAAATCGTAAAACTTTATTGCGTATACGTCATGTGTGACGAAACACAGATATAGTCTATTAAGTTTGTTAGCTTTTCGGCCTTATATAGTCGTAGATATTTGTTTGATATTATTTTATGACCGACTACTGAAATTACAGCTGCAAATTGCTAAATAATTGCTTTAACCAATAAATCAACAGTGGCCACAGCATAAATTACATTTTATTTTTATTTTATCGATTAAACTCTTGAAAACCCCTAATGGTGATAACTATTTCAATAAGATTTGGTTGATTTTTGATTAGAAATAAGTGTTGTTATAAATAAAGTGTACATTATATAGCCGAAATCTGTTTCCCAACTATTGATTAAGTGCTTTTCAAGAGCTAAATGGGAGCTTGACTACTTGCGGTTTCAAATTACACTGCTTAATTGAGTATGCTGTCAAGCAGTTGGATCTGTTTACAGTTAGGCTAACAAGCAGTGCTGAATGTTAATAAAACAGAATTTTTTAAGTACTTGAATAGCTTAGGTTAGGTTTTTGTTTAATTAAGACTTTAGAATTTTTGATTCGAAAAAAAATAAATGAGTTGAGGAAAGGCCCACACACATATGGTGAAAAAGGGAAAATCAGAGCATATAATAAAACTGCCCCATCCATTGCCCAAAGAAGCAGACAACATGTTATATCCTAATGTTAAGGTAAGGGGTTTCAACATGGAAGGCATCCACTTAAGAAGACATCTCTATAATATAATGCTTGCTATATGTTTAAATGAAAAGCGACTTACTATATACTAAAAAAGATGTCAAATTCCCACGACACTTTGCCAAAAATTAAGGAAAAATGAGGAAAAAGACTATAACTCTGGAAGTAGATATTTCTTTGCTGATTCGAATTGTGAAATGCTTTGATCTGGCTTGGAACGCCACTTAGATGAGAAATAAATCTAATTTTGAAGGCATCGATGGGTATAGCTATTCTGTAAAGGACCTCTGCAAAGAAATTTATAGCTTCAACTTGAAAAAAAAATTTTTTTACTATGGTATATTGAAAGATGGCAAGGTTTTTTACACTCTGTCCCAAGATTAATCAAAATGATGTCTCTAAACAAAGATGCCCTACTGCTTAAAATGTATGTACAGATCTAATATGTGGAGTCCTACTGTCCAAATTTGAATACCATCAAAAATGATTCGGAATGGTTGACTTATCCAATATTTGGCTTAGAAGAAAAATATGCCTGAAAAATTCCAAGCCACTGTGTTGAGTTAGTGCTCGATTTTACTTAAGGGGTAATAAATTAAAGGATGCTTTTTAAAGTAATTTTTCTTTTTTATTCAAAAAAATGTTTTTTTTTATTCAAAATGACGATACATATTTTAAGCTATACAATTTAATTATTCCAAAGTAATAAAAAAGAAAATGGCGGAGAGGCTTTTACGGCTACAGCTTTATGACGGCGGCATTGATGTGATACGTAAAATACATTTTTTCCTCTTAATCTATAACCAAATGCAAGTGAAGTGAATATCTGAAAAAAATGCAGGAAAATTTAATTGCAAAATAAAAACTTGTTATTTTTCTGAAAAAAGCCAACATGGTTCTCTAGACAGTTATATTTTATAAAGATTGCATCAAAATTTCAAAACTTTCGTAAAAAGATGATGAAATTATTGCAAAAAAGTCCTTTCAAGAAAAACGCGTTTATAGTTTTCCCAACCTCACATTTTCAAAATAAATAATAAATTACTTTCGAAGCATCATTTCAAATATAATTGTGTACTAATTTTGCTGAAAAAATGTATTTTCTGAAGTTTCTACTAAGGTGTTACCCCTTAAATAATCTGACATTTTAAATGCTTCTTTGAAACTTTGGACCCCAAAGGTGGATCCGAATATTCTTTTTATTTTAGCTTGAAAACCAAAAATCGTAATTTCTGGAAATGTTGTTTTCGGTAAAGTGTCCTATTTAAATGACGCAAAATTAGAACTCTCATTGTGTCATTTTGCATAGTAGAGGAAGAGGACTTTTTTTTATTCAGCAGCGACACTTTGAATATTGGGGGGCTGGCTACAAAGCCATACTGTGGGTTGAGTCTTCCTCTTTAAAGTGTATAAAACCGACTGGCATTTGGCCGGACTTAAGGTAATATTCCTCCTGCGGGTCCAGCACTCAAGCAGGTGGATGTACTCTTGTATCCCGTCAGTTACTTTATACTCGGAGGATGATGTGTAAAATATTGCAGGTCGTCAGCGTATGAAGCGATTAGCATTTTGTCGTTCACAACAGCATACAGTAACTCCATGGGAGTAGGGATGTCAGCAGTCAATAGGTTGTAAAGCAGCGGCGCAAAAACATTTCCTTGAGGTACTGCAGCTCACATCAGCCTGGCAGTGGAAAGCGTGTATGATTACAATATGCTAAATTAAGAAGCAGGAATCAAGGTCTTAATTTTAGCCAAAAGACCGATCAGCCAAACTCTGTCAAACGCCTGTTTTACGTCGAAAATACCCCAAAACAGTATTCTTTGGCGTCGAAGGCTTTAGGAATATGGTTAGAAACTCTATTTACCTGCTCGACGGTGCCGTGTCCTTCCCTAAATCCAAATTGATGGTCAGATAAATAATTTTTATGCTTATTGATCCTCTTAGCTATCAACGTCTCTCAAACTTTGGCAAGAGTGGGTAGGTGGCTTATTGGACGGTAGGATTCTGGGTCTGACTCATCTTTTCCAGGTTTCCTTTTACTATGTAATAAAAGCTAATTTTCATTGGGCAGGAAAGTGTTGTGCTGTCATGGTTGCATTAAAAATTAAAGTAATCTAAAACGAGCTTTCCTTAGCAAGGCTCGCAAGGTAACATGGCATATTCTGTCATGACCTTGGGGGGCCTTTGACTTAAGAATAAGAAGCTCTATTATATTTTATTCAATCTCATCTAATCGGATGGGACGAACAGGCAACATAATTAGGAGTGGTGTGCCAATGATGCTGAGAGTTTGTCTTCCTTCTTCATCCGTGGCCAGTTTAAAAGGCGTAAATCGCTCTTCGAGTTGTTGAGTATACGCTTGTTCTAAGTACTAAGTACCATCATGACGCCTTAGAGGAGCAATTCGATAGGGTCATCTCTTTATGTTTTTGGTCGCTTTCCAAAGATTATATCCAGTATGAAGCTTATAGTCCAGAGCCTCTATTTTTCTGTCGAAAGAGTTGTGTCTGAATGTCTGAAGTGTCACTTTAAGTTCCCTTTCAGACTTTTTCCAGACAACTTTGTCTCCGGGGTGAATATATATAAGTTCCTCTAACTCCGGGTGGAGCGTAGGGCCAAAACAAAAGAATTGAAGTCCGATCGATTTTTTGCAAGTTGTTTGAGGCTATTCCAGTCTGTATGGGAACATCCACCATGCGACGCCAAGAGGTTGTTGGTCTTCCACGGCTTCTTGCGCCTTGCGGGTTCCATGAAAGCGCAGATCTACAAATTTCGCAGGTGTCTTTGCGAAGGGTGTGCTCGATCCACCCGGAACGGCGGCTTTTGATTATTAGTTCAATAAAAAATAGGGGTGAAGGGTGGTCTGAAATTGCCTACGGAGTCGTCACTTCTTAGAGATAAGTCGAAATAGGTCAGGAGTTATCTGGTTACCTACTTCGTCTTGTCCGACAACTACTGGTTTTGGATTACCTGCAGCTGCCGCAGAAAATATTTTTTTTACTTTGTTTTTTATCGTTAAAAATACGTTTTAGGTAAAAAGCAACAATTAAATGAAATTTAATTTGAAAAAAAAACTTTTTCTCTAGAAAGAATACTTCAAGAGCAGTGCCCGATTGAAAAAAAATCACTTTCAGGACCGAATTAAAATGAGGTGACTCATTCGATCTTAGAATTATCTTACTTAGCCACAAGTAGTCACAGGAAAATAGTTCAAGTTCCTGGGAATCCAAGTTTGGCCCCACCTACAGGATTTTTGAATATCAGGATTTTTGAAAACTAAACAACTTTTATTCATAAAGAGTTTTTCTAAGTTTTTCAAAAAATTTTAAAATTTCAAATATTTTCGAAGCTGAATTATTATTGAATATTAGTGTAAGCTGCAAAAATTAAGTTAAAATCTACTAAAATTAATAAATTTAAACAGCTTGTATTATAATTTTATACCCTTAATGCTTTCTACGAATCCCATATTTGACATTACATATACATAACTAGTAAACTTATTCTGTGAATGTTCATAAATTATACAACCAACAATCAATTATTTCAATTAGGATCTCCTCTGCTAACTCATCCCAATTCTCAGTAAACTATTTATACCGATATGTTATAATTACTAATTACTTGTTTCTTGTTAATCACGCAAGTGCTCCGTAATAAACCTTGTCAAGCCAATTACCATGTTGTTCGGAATTGAAAAACAGGAGCCAACCAATTAAACAGAAAAATATCGAGCAGCACAATTATTGTTTTTTTTTTCGTTTTCTATATATACCAATCCCCAATCCTCTGCTCATCATTGTAGAAACATTTCAATGAAAAACTGCTTTGATATGTGAGTTTGTCATGCAAATGCCAGCAGGTTGCTTCAGGTAAGGAAAGTGCTTCAGTCATTGCCATCCGTCATGGCAACGATTCTTACTAATTTATGCAACAATTAAATTAACCCACTCTCTCTCTCTCTATCGAGAAGTCGGAAAATTCGTTGTGGAAAGCAAAGGTTAAATTCTGATAGATTACGTAACGCCAATAAAAAAAAGAGCTGCGAAGTTTCGCATAATTCAACCGCAACTCTCACGTTTTTTGACTTTGTTTGCATATTAAATATTATAATGTCTAGGCATACAATATTAAAAGCATGAAATATTTAGTTTATTTTATTATATTAAAAAAACACACACACCCATAAAAACACATGTTTGTTGAACGCAACGCGGAAAACCAGATTGCCACCCATTGTGGCATGCCTCAATGTATATTATATACAGTAGACGCTCTCTATACGGCAACAAATACTGTTTATATTTTTAGAAGGGGGAAAAAATTTGATTTTCTGCATTAAATGTTTATTTGATTGTGTTTATTTATTTATTTTTAATTTTTTTCGTAGGCAGCATAAATTTGTTTAGATTTTGTTATTTTTCGAAGATTCGTCTGGTCTATGATTTATCGCTTGGAGCTACGAAATTTCTTTTCTGAAGGTTTTTGATTGTTGAGCATTCACTGTACTTTATATATTAAATAGTCGTTAATCGACTTATATTACCATGTTGGTTTAGGGTTATTATTTTTTTATAACTAAGTTAAATATTTTTTTTGAAGTGCGTAGATATAATCATATTCAACAGATATGTGATAAATGTATATTTTAAGAACGAAATACTTTTACGTAGTTCAGATTGAGTTTATAGAAAAATCGTCACGTTACAGTGTGAGTTATGGTTAGTGTGACCATCTGGCTCGGTAAAACCGGTTTTGGAACCAACGTCCCTAAGACTACCTTCGGGTCGCCAGGATTTTACTGGTACAATTGCGTTGAATTTTACAATAATTTTAAACAACTTCCAATATTGCTTAATCAAACATCACAAGATAAATACGATTTTAAACAAAAAGCAACAATAGGTATAAAAATAGGTTAAAAAAATGGCGGACGTAAAGTCGGGCGCGGACGACTTTAGGATACCCTGTACCACTAGCTTGTAATAAAAGTCCGATTTCTTCACAAAAAACCAAAAACAGAAGAATTTTAAGCAAAAATTTTTTTTTTGACCGATCGTTCCTATGGGAGCTATATGATATAGTCAACCGATTTCAATAAAATTTGACACGGTGCTTAAATACCTTAAAAAAGATATGAACGCCAAAGTTATTTCAAATATCTTTACAAACAAACAAAACACATCGAATTTTGTATAAAAAACGTGTTTTTGGACCGATTGGTCCTATGGGAGCTATATGATCTAGTCAAACGATTTGGATTAAATTTGGTACAGTGCTTAGGAACTATAAAATACTCACGAATGTCAAATTTGGTCCCAATATCTTAACAAACAAACGAAACACAACAAATTTTGTTAAAAATCGATGTTTTGGAAGATCGGACCTATGGGAGCTATATGATATAGTCCACCGATTTTGTTCAAATTTGGCACATTGCTTAAGTGGTCTAAAAAATTTCCAAACGCCAAATCTGGTTAGGATATCTTTATTAAAAAACGAAATATAGCCAATTTTTCTTTAAAAAAGTTATTTTGGCCGATCGGTCCTATGGGAGCTATATGATATAGTCAACCGATTTTGATCAAATTTGGTACAGTGATTGGGAACTATAAAAACTTTCGATTGCCAAATTTCGTTACGATATCTTCATAAACAAACGAATTATTCATCTAAACGCTTTTTTTTTCGAGGTCGTCTCAAACACCCCCATGGGAGCTATATAATTTATCCCCGATATCAAAAAAATAAAATAAACTTGCCTCCTATGGAATAATATGGGATCTAATGTGAAAGTTTGGTAACTCTAGCTCTTACCATCTCTGAGATCTAGGCGTTCACACGGACGGACGGACGGACAGACGGACGGACGGACAGACGGACAGACGGACAGACGGACAGACGGACATGGGTATATCGACTTCTCTATTCACCCTGATCATATTTTAGGTAACTTTCGGGTGTCTCCGACGTCTCCTTTTATATGTTACATACATTTTCGGCTTGCACAAACTTAATATACCCTTGGACCATACGGTACAGGGTATAAATATCACATAACTCGTCTAATAAACTTAAGTTGAATAATAATGTTTTTTACATACAAAAAATGGCCCGGTTTTGAGGTCGAGTGTTCTGGACTTTAGTATTTTTTTCGGTTTCGCTCAAAATTGAGTTGGTCACAGTAGTTATGGTGCATGAGTATGCTTGTGAAAATCGTAATCAAAATTTTAAAGAGAACGATTCTTCTGTTCGATTCTCAGTCGAGGACAATTTGTTTTTTTATTTTGGTATGTAGTAATTGTAACTCCAATTATGAAATTATTTTTTATACAATTTATAATTTTCTGTCTAGTTTTTTATAAATATATTTTTGTCCTTTAATACTAAATGAAATTTAAATTAATTATTAAATGTTTTTGTAATAATTTTTTTCAACTAGTTTTAAAATTAAAATATATAATACGATTGAAATTGTTATTTGAAAAAAATAAATAAATAAAAAGTTTTAAATATTCAGTTCTCCGTAAAACGACAAATTGAAACAATTTTATTCGAATTCGTTTTGAAGTGCCGCAGGAAAATAATTTTTTGTCGATAACTTCCAATTTTATTTTCGACAAATTCGCCAAATTTTCCTTTTTTTTCGTTAAATTCTTCTGTTGTGTTGGAGTGAAATTATTTTGTTTGGTACAAAACAGCTGACAATATTTGTGGTTTATATTTAATTTTTATTAAAATGTTCGGAGGTCTTTATTTCTTTTAAATAAAATTACACATTATATTAATTTACCAACTATATTTATTGAAATTAAACACCATTATCTATTTTTGTTAAAAGGAAAATTAGCTTTGTGTACCTCTTAAAACCTGTCAAAAAAACATCGTTCTGTGCAGCTTTTTGGGTCAGAAAAAAAAATTAATAAAAATTGTCAATAAGGAAGTTAGTTCTTTATAGTTGGCATAAATATAATCCAAGAATATTAAAGAATATTTTAAAAATTATTTTATCATAAAATGTGTTTTTTATTCGTTTTTATGCCCATTGCACAAAACATTGCAATGTGAAACATTCGGTGTAGTGGAATTCGGAGCACCAAACATTCGGTTTCAAAACAAATCCGAATAAAATCTTCAAAGCGTAGCCGATTATCATATTATAATATTTTAAAAATTAGTATGGGTCGTATAAACTCAATGCTTTTTAATCAGTGGCTTTTAATATTTTGAAGATCACAATCGGATGCTCTGAATCGCTAAAAATATCCTCCTGTCGATTCGAACTTCCACTTCGTTTTCGGATTCTACTGGCGATTCGTCGTACACAACTACTGTATCCCGAATCGTTATTTTGTTCGGTGACATTTGTCTCCTCAAACTGAACAAACTTTAAAATTTTATTTTTTTATTTTTACACTTTTCATATATCCCATCCGCATGTAAAAGGTATGGCTACACCAAAGGTGTCTTAAAATTTTGAAATATCTCCTGTAACCGTAACACTTATTTTCAGCAAAAACAAAGAAAAATAAATAAATAAACTTTTTATGCAAAACGGATTTCAACCTATGTTTAAAAATTAAAAACTTTTCTTTAAAAACAAAGGAAAACAAAAACACAAACAAAATAAAATTTATTCAAAACAAAAACCTCATTAACGAGGGTTCTTCTACTTTTTAGGTTTATTGCATAGGCAAATCATGTAATTGGCTCAAACATTTAAATAAGTTGAGGTTTGACTGTAGACTGTTGCTTCTAGTCATGGGTGGGTCCAGTGGGGTGGCAAGCAGGTGTCATAAACAAGCAGGCCACCTGTAAAATATTCCATATGAAGAATTCCACCTATGATGAAGTGGCCAAAAGCAATGATTTTTCGTTTGAGATTTAGTCAATTTTTTTTTAAAAAAGTTATACTTAAGTAGATGAAAAGTAAAGCATATTTTAAGAAATTCAGAAAATATAAATATATTGTAATTAAGACAGACGTATTATTATGCTTTAATATAGCCAGAGGCATTTTTTAATTTCTGTAACGATAAAAGCTATTGAAATCGAAATGAAAGTGTTTCATGAGGGGTACGACAGAAAATAAATTTCTTTACAATAGCAATTCTCGGTAAATTCCAATTCTCTTCCAATGCCACTGACACATATTCAAGACGGTCTCTAAGTCTCTACTAAATATGCTCAAATTCGCCATTAAACCCAATTTTATTCAAAAGCAAAGTTTAAGGATTTAAAAAGGTTAATGAATTGCTCAGCTATTTGTATGTTTAATACCAAATAAATCGAATGTTTTAATTCATAACTTTAATTTTTACAAAATTCCTATTAACATCTGTAAAACCATCTTGATCTAAAGAGTTGCCACCTAGTTATGGCACTCAATAAAAACATTTCGAATTATTTCATATCGCAGATTAATAAATTTCTTAGGCAATAATTTAAAGTAAAAAAAAATATGTACGTAAAGTCGGGCGCGGACGACTTTGAGATACCCTGTACCACTAGTTTGCAATAAAATCCGGTTCCTTCATAAAAACAAAAAAAAAAGAATTTTTAAGCAAACCGATCGTTCCTATGGGAGCTATATGATACAGTCAACCGATTTTGATCAAATTTGACACATTGCTTAATACATTAAAAAAGATGCCGAATTAAGTTATAATATATTTACAAACAAGCGAAACACAACGAACTTTGAATAAAAATCGTTTTCTGACCACCTGTCTTATGGGAGCTATATGATATAGTCTACAGATTTAAAAAAAAAAGGTTCAATGATTAAAACCTATAAAAAACTTACAAGTGCCAAATTTAAATCCAATGTCTTTACAAACAAACGAAACACAATTTAGCTAAAAAATCGATTTTTTGCCAGAGGCCCGACCGATTTTGAACAAATTTGATACAATGCTGGGGACTATAAAAAAATTTCGACAGCTAAATTTGTTTATGTTTATTTATCTTCATAAAAAAACGAGTTATCTATCTATAACTTTTGTTTTTTTTTCGAGGTCGTCTGAAACACCTCTATGAGAGCTACATATATAATTTAACCCCGATATCAAAAAAATTAAATAAATTTGTCTCCTATGGAGTAATATGGGATCTGATGTGAAAGTTTGGTTACTCTAAGCTCTTACCATCTCTGAGATCTAGGCGTTCAAACGGATTCACGGACATGGGTATATCGACTTCTCTAGTCTCCGACGATTGCTTCTGTATTTTACATATATTTGCGGCCATACGGTGCAGGGTATAAAAAGGTTGTAAAATTGCTTTAAGGATTTCTTCAAATTAGTCGAAATGAAATATAATTTGTCAATTTCGCTTCGTTGCCTAGTAAAAGAAGTATTACAAATTATTTGTTAAACAATTTTTTTGTTGGTTTTTCTTTTTGTAAGATTGACAATATAAAAAATTTAATAATTTTTTTATTATTAATACTAATAAAACATTGGCAACCAAGCAATGCGAACCTTTCGATAATATTGACATTTGTCAACAGAAAGATGTCAGCAGGAGAGACTTTCTTATTGAACCCTTTGCTCTTCTTACAGGTAATTTTGAAATTCAAATTTTTTAAAAGAACCGTTATTAATATTTTTTTAAAAACTTGTTGGTCTTGTTTTCAGTTATTCGCCAATATCCCGTGGTCAAAATGTTGGGTTTCTCGAACTATAATTACCCCAAGAAATTCCTCCTTTTCAAGAGTCACTATATGTTATGATCCTATAATTTAAACTGGTTTTATCGATCACAGAAGAAATGAAAACTATTCAAACTCACTCGAAATTGATAAAAAAAAATTAGTTAATATATAAAACAGAACTGAAAATTTCCTTTTAACAAACTTCTCTAGAAATTAAAAACGCCAAGCATCGAATTTATTCATTTTAAATTTTCAAAACAAAGCAGACCTGATAAATTATTTTTAATGAATTTTTTGTCCAAACTCGTTTTGGGGTAGGAAGTTTAACCCTAATTACAAATTGTGTAACACGCCAAACATGTTAGAAATTAAATTAGGACCCCTCGTAAATTATTTCCGAAACCGCCCCTGGCTTCAGTTGTTTTTGTTTTTCTTTGACTAACCATATTATTTTAGGCCGCCCGCTCTTTGTCTCCCTGCCAATCTCCCATTCTCCTATATTCCTTATCTATGTTTTTCTATCACATTTTGTTCGTTTTACGATGTGTGTGTGTGTATGTTTGTGTACTTTCCCTCAATTTTATTTATATTTATTGTTTAAATTTCGGCATGGTTTGTTTTTTTTTTTTGCTGTTAGGTGCGAAAATTATAAATAAACCAAAGCCAGAAAAAAAAACAAAGAAAGAAAAACCCGAAAACAAATTGCGCAACTTTTGGCTACGCATGAAGCTCATTAAACAATTATTTTTATTTTGATGAATTTTGCATTTTTTTTGCTCCTTGGCAAATTTTGGTTGGGGGGGAGTATGAACTCGGGTTCAGGTTTGAGGTCCTTTATGTGCGTTAGGCATTTAATTGTATTTTATTTAAATATGGCTGCCATGACTCTCCATGTTTACGCCTATGTGTGAGTGAGTTAGAACGTGTGTGTGTGTGTGTCTGGAATTGTATTTGTGTATGGCAAATTAAAAATGCTACGTGAGTCGACTTGACTTGTGGGGGTAACGGGGGGGCAAGGACGTGTGTTGCCTTTTGCAGGCACCTCCTTTGCTTCCTAAATGCTGGTAATTGTAATTCAAGTTCATTTCCATTGTTTGCTTTGCTTTTATTTCCTCTATTTTAATTTTTCGCACTCTTTGAACAAAGCAATAGCCATGACAAATGAGGTGGAAGTGGTCTGACTCCGGGCTGACTCCGGTCTGACTCCCCAGGGGTCGAAGTTTATATGCTCTACGCGTAGCTACCAATAAATAATTGTGTATTCATAAATACTGCGAAATATTTTCGTATTATATTTTTAATTAGAGCACATTTTCATTCAAAGAGAATTTAAGATAAATTGACTTTTTGCTAGCAGTCGCATAATTTACGACTTCAAACTTTTTATGGCTTATGAAATCGATATAAATATGATTTGGATGTGACTTTATGAAGGCTTTTAATAATGTGGAGGTCAAATAAATCGGGAACAATCGTACTCAAGAAAATGCTGTGTTCCACAGTCATACTGGTTGACAGGAAATTATTCGAATGAAAAAAAACTGAATAAGATAAATTAGATAGTTTCATAAAAATGATTGGAAATGAGCCTGAGCTGTGTAGTGGACTGTATAGACTTTGCGTGTTGTACGAATTAATGTCACTTTAATACTAAATTCTCTTTGTTACAAATGGATACGATTGAGTTTACGATAACATATTGCTTAAAGGTATCGATTAATGAAATTGACAAAGTAAAAAGAAAAATTAGTGGAATTCCATAATCAGCGCGCATTTGCAGCATTCGTTCCTCAAAATCCCGGGGCGCCCAGAAACACAGTTTCTGAATCAGGTAGTACCGCAACCTTAGTGATCAGCTTTCCTGATTTGGTTCTGAGCTTGACCGCTCGGACCAGTTGATCTTTCCCAGGTCTCATTCGATTGCATACGACTCCTTGACAATAATACCTCCTTGAGAACAATATCTCCAATTGATATGTTAGTTGTTAACGTCGTCCAATTTGGACGCTGTTGCAATGTTGTGAGATAAACTTGAAGCCATTGTTTCCAGAATCCTTGGCACATGGACTAGACGCTCTGCCAATAGTCCAATCGGGCAACAGAAACATGACCAAGATCAGCTTCGGATAAAGTAGTGAAGAGTCGTCCAACCAAAAGGTGGGCTGGCTAGAGGTAATTAACATCGCTGTCTGGAGTGTAGCACAGTGGTCGAGAGTTGACCACAGCGCTAACTTGAGCCAGTAAAGTTCGCATCTGCTCAGTTGTCATAGTAGAGTTTCCACTAACTCTTCGAATGTGTAGCTTGACTGATCGAACTCCCATTTTCCTCCCCAGTGAGGAGCATTTGGCGGTATGAGTACCCATTGCACTCCATCATTGCCAAGATGCGTGTGACCAGATTAGTGTGAGATGGTGATGACGAACTAACAGAAAGAAGGATGGGGATGGTCTTCCAAAAGTGTTCAAGAATGAAATGCCTATAAAGATACGAAAGGATCAGAATTACCAGCTAGTTTGAAAGAAAGATAGTAGGTTAGGTGGATGCCACGTCGTCTTAAAGTATTCAGAGACGGCCTGAGACTTCGCAGATAGTTTAAGAGAAAGAAAAAAGAAAGATGACTAAGGTCTTCTGACGGTACGGGACCAACTGAGAATAGAGGAGAGATCAGGGCTTAAACAGTCAAAAACCCTGCTCTCCAACTACAACCGTAAGAGGTTCAAAGCCATGGTAATGGACTATGTTGTTTTTGTAGCATGGAGGAAAAAACTTCTTCGCATATATTATATGAATGTATGGCACTCGTCGGTAAAAGAAACAAGCTTCTGTGTATGTACGTTCTCCCACCAGAGGTCGTTTAATAGATACACTGCCGAACGAACAGAAAGAGGGATGGGGAAGGTCTTCCAAAATTGTTCAAGAATGACATGCCTATAAAGGTACATCTTTGGTTGCTCAAAAATTAGAAAGATGGATTAGAAAATACCAGATAGCTGCCCCATCTCACAAAAAAAGATGCGGATGATCTTCTGAAACTATTCAATAATACAACGCCTGGTTGCGAAAGGATCAGAAATGATGGAGGGTTAGATGGATGACACGTCATCTGATAGTGTTCAGAGATAGCCTGAGATAGTTTCATTCATTCATTGTGTGGCCATGACAACCCGTTCTCGGCTTACGGCCGACCTCAACAGCTCTCGCCAGGCGCCTCTGCTTTGCGCGTGCCTTCTCCAATTAGAAATACCTAAGGAGGATAGGTTCTCCTCCACTTGATCTTTCCATCGGAGTCGTCGTCGTCCCCTTTGCCTTCCTTCGTCGGCTTAAGCTTCGAATATCTTTTTCGCTGGAGCTTCGTTATCCATACGTACAACATGCCCGAGCCAGCACAGACGTTATATTGTGATGCGCTGGACAACATTTAAGTCATCGTAGAGCCCGTACAGTAACGAACTGTGAACAACGGTTCATCCGTATGCGAAAGTCGTCCTCAAAACGAACGAAACCGAAGAATTTCTCTCTCAAACACCCCAAGAGCAGATGCATCTGTCCGCGACACAACCCATGCTTCTGCGCCGTATAAGAGCACGGGTAAAATGAGCGTCTTGTAGAGTGTTAGATTTGTGGGTCGAGAGAGGTCTCTGCGACACATCTGCTTACTGAGACCATAGTAACACCTATTGGCAAGTGTGATTTTCCAGGCTGATGTTATTTTCGGTGTTAACGTCGGGGAGAAGGTCCGTGAATTCTTTGACCAATTCAAAAGTATTGAGGTCCGCTGCAAGCCCAGACGTCGAGCGTCCCTGTTCGTAGACAACATATACTTCGTCTTGCCCTCGTTAACCGTAAGACCCACTTTCGCTGACTCCTTTTCGATTGTTGAAAATACAGCAGTAACATCCCGCTTACATCGCCCACTGATATCGATATCATCAGCGTATGCAAGAAGCTGGACACTCTTGCAAAAAATAATGCCATTGCGATGTACACTGGTCTTCCGCAGTACCCCTTCCATCACGAAATTGAAGAGGTCGCATGATGGAGGGTCGCATTGTCTAAAACCGCGAACGGAATTGAAAGATTCGGAGAGGTCAGTTGACAGATCTGATGGTGGGGCTCAATGTCATGGTGGTGTATAGGCGGTCCCGTATCGGGCTATCGAATGCAGCTTTGTAATCGATGTAGAGAATATGGGTATCGATCTGTTTTTCGTGGGTCTTTTCCAGAGATAGTTTAAGAGACACAAAAACGCGCTGACGAACAGCAAGAAAGATGACTAAGGTGTCCTTGACTCCGTCAACTACTTTCCATAATAGTTTAATTCATTAATCTTTACAAAATATATTAGCTTTATGATAAGGCCCAGCATACTCTTTCTTTCTTGGAGGGCATAGAAAACAAAAGCATGTTGCTTCTAATGTTTTGTGAGCTGTTTGTTTGCCATCTTGGCAAATGAAATGCCAATGTGGCACGTAGGGGACCAAACAAAAAAGTAAAAGTCAAAGGGGGTAGGAGCGGTGAAAGATACACCACGTGGCAAGCATTTTTTGTTAAATTGTTTTCAGAACTTTTCTCTTGTTTAGCAGCTTTTCTTTTCCTTTTGGCAGGAAGTAAAAACAGCTAGTTGTAAAGCCTAAAAGTAGACCGACCCAGTGCCTTTTGACATACATAACTACATAGATTTACATATAGACACGCATATACATATATAGTATATATTATATACATATGTGAGTTACGTGTAAGGTCTTTCTACAAAAGCCCGGTTGACCCACAACTTGGTTGAAGGCAGCTCATTGTTTGGCATATTGTGTATACGCCCCCCCTGCACTTGACTTGGCAAATACAACTACACAAAAAAAAACATATGCAAAAAAAAGTTTCCTGTAAAAACAAAACGGCTTACATAGGTACATAAGTACATACGCCAGTATATAGGGCTTTAAATGTGTACCTACCTAAAACTACATTGCCGCTTAACTAAATGGGTTTATTGCCTGAATTAAAGCCAGGGAGAGGTGAAGGCGAAATTAACATTCTAAAGCTCTGAATTGACACCAGAAACGAAATAATCGCCCCCATTTTGGCTTTTACCTCTTTAAACATTTTGGTAACACATAAATGACACATACGTAAACACATTTAAAAACTTTTTGCTGATATAGAAACTTGAGAAGGGTTAAAAATATCTTTTAAAAACGAAAGTTTGCACATTTTAAACAAATATAACAAAAATTGATTTTTTGGATACAGTTTAGGCTTCTTTAATATGGTGAAAGTTTTGTTGTATATATATTTTCGAAATTCATCAATCTTTAGGTTTTTTTATTTTTGTACTCTTTAAAACAAGCAACATACTAAAAAATAGGCAACAAAAAATGTTTCCACTATGACAATCCTGAAAGCCTAGAAAAGTGTAAGTATCTGGAAATGCCTTCACGTTGAAAGCCAGACCGAATGTTTGCGGCGCCAAGGTTAAGCTCCATATTTGGTTAGACTAATTCTTTGTATAGTATATTATGACCCAAGTTGAATCATTCGGAGTATTACTATTGAGAGTAGGTGATGCATTTAAGCGGAGCATTGAAAACCCTCGCTAGACCGTCAAGACATAAATGAACTCGGTTAAAAAATATATCCTATCTCAACCGCCAAACTCTCCAGACATTTCTTCTCTGGATGACCATTTCGTTCGATCAGTAGCACAAAATTTAGTTGACCAGAATTTCCACTATAGAAAAAATGATTCTATTCAATAAAATTATTATTTCGAGGCGCTATCTGATAACTATAAAAAAATTTTGAAAAGTTAATTCCTGACAATCATTATAGAAAATAAAAAAAAAAAAATGTAATTTAAGAAATTAAAAAAAAATATAAAAAAAAAGTCCAAACAAAATAAATATAAATTTTAAAATGAAAAAAAAAAAAATATATAACAAAAAATAATAAAAAAAATAGAAAAATTAAAAAAAATAAAAATTACAAAAAATTTTATAAAATTAATAAATAAAAAAAAAATTTACTAAATTATAAACCATCGATTTACCAAAAAAAGAAGTGCTTGGAAAGCCGAGTAGATAATATAAAAAAAATAAATAAAAAATTCATAACGATCATAAAAAATAGTAAATATAAAAGAAATATGTATAAAATTAAATGTATTACAAAATATAACAAAAAATAAATAATGAATAAATAGAAAAAATTAAATAAAATTCACGAATAACAAAAATAATAAAAAAAATGGCGGACGTAAAGTCGGGCGCGGACGACTTTAGGATACCCTGTACCACTAGCTTGTAATAAAGACCGATTTCTTCACAAAAAACCAAAAACAGAAAAATTTTTAAGCAAAAAATTTTTTTTTGACCGATCGTTCCTATGGGAGCTATATGATATAGTCAACCGATTTCAATAAAATTTGACACAGTGCTTAAATACCTTAAAAAAAATATGAATGCCAAATTTATTTCAAATATCTTTACAAACAAACAAAACACATCGAATTTTGTATTAAAAACGTGTTTTTGGACCGATTGGTCCTATGGGAGCTATATGATCTAGTCAAACGATTTGGATTAAATTTGGTACAGTGCTTAGGAACTATAAAATACTCACGAATGTCAAATTTGGTCCGAATATCTTTACAAACAAACGAAACACAACAAATTTTGTTAAAAAATCGATTTTTTGGAAGATCGGACCTATGGGAGCTATATGATATAGTCAACCGATTTTGTTCAAATTTGGCACATTGCTTAAGTGGTCTAAAAAATTTCCAAACGCCAAATCTGGTTACGATATCTTTATTAAAAAACGAAATATAGCGAATTTTTCTTTAAAAAAGTTATTTTGGCCGATCGGTCCTATGGGATAGTCAACCGATTTTGATCAAATTTGGTACAGTACTTGGGAACTATAAAAAACTTTCGAATACCAAATTTGGTTACGATATCTTCATAAACAAACGAATTATTCATCTAAAACTTTTTTTGTTCGAGGTGGTCTGAAACACCCACATGGGAGGCATATAATTTATCCCCGATATCAAAAAAATAAAATAAACTTGTTTCCTATGGAATAATGTGGGATCTAATGTGAAAGTTTGGTAACTCTAGCTCTTACCATCTCTGAGATGTAGGCGTTCACACGGACGGACGGACAGACGGACAGACGGACGGACAGACGGATATGGGTATATCGAGTTCTCTATTCACCCTAATTATATTTTAGGTAACTTTGGGGTGTCTCCGACGTCTCCTTCTATATGTTACATACATTTTTGGCTTGCACAAACTTAATATACCCTTTGTACCATACGGTACAGGGTATAAAAATCCGTAGGTGCCGCCACAGAAATATTATAGATTTCATTTTTCGAACAATTAATTTCGAATGTTTACGCTTCTGCAAGAATGGCAGCAAAGGGTTGCAAACCTTACAAAAATTATTATAGATCACTTATTCAAATAAATGTAACAGTGATCCAACAAAGCTTATTCTTTATTAATGAAGTTCGAATATTTGTCCCGCCCAATTCAAGATCCCTATCCAACCTGACTCAACAGCTGTGCTCAGCGTTGAGAATGTCAAAATTTGTTTGCTCATATAATAATTTGCACAAAGATAGAAATAATCATTTTTAAAATGCCAATTGCGGGATTGTTAGCAATTGATGCCTTAAAAAAAGGCAGCTGTACGAAGAAAAGGTGGAGCGTAAACTACTTAGAGACTTTTTATTTTTATCTATGTTAAGAGCTTCCGCTATAACTATCGCGTTGATAAGCAGACATTTATAATTATATTAGATTTGATAAAGAACGGCCAGAATCATCCATATTACCAGCATTGTAACTGCATTGAGTTTTTTGGGAGTCGGCTCTTATTAGAGGCCCATTGGAACATATAAAGACTTGGCAGTGTTCAGGCAATTTGTCGGCAAAATTTTATGAAACTTGCTTTCGCTTTTGGAATCTAAATTTTGCCCGTGCTTTATGAAATTGGACCAAAATGCGGATAGAATATTAATATCAAAAGCTCAACTTACCGAAAGTTCGGCATTCTAGGAGTTAGTTGTAGTGTGCATTGATGGCCCTCATATTAAAATAATGAAACCAAAGGATGCCGTACATCACTTTTTAAACCGAACAAATAATGTACAACCAAAGAAGGGAAAAGAATTTACCAAAAAAAAAAGTTCTTATATTTTTATCGCTAATCAATATAATTCAGTAAAAAATCTTTAAACTAACAAAAATAATTATTATCTAAAGACAACAGTAGACACAGTATATGAAATATTTTTTTTTTTTTTTTTTTTTTTTTTTTTTTTGATAGTAGGAGGGGGGGAAATCTTCAGAAAGACACCCGGGGAGGGTAGTGTCGGATTCGCATTCTGCGCCTACCGACTAAAAACCCCCCTCCTATTTGGTTGCCAACCTTTACGGTTCTAAACCTCAGAGTGATAGGGTACCATCAGAGGGTGTATGAGGGGGTGCGTGACGCGGTATATTATGTATGATCGGTTGAACCGATCTCGTTTATGAGAGGGGGTGCGCGAAGCGGTATATTGTATATGATCGATTGAACCGATCATCCTTATACATATGAAATATTTTTTTTTTTTTTTTTTTTTTATTGGATAGTAGGAGGGGAAATCTTCAGAAAGACACCCGGGGAGGGTAGTGTCGGATTCGCATTCTGCGCCTACCGACTAAAAACCCCCCTCCTATTTGGTTGCCAACCTTTACGGTTCTAACCTCAGAGTGTGGGGGTACCATCAGAGGGTGTATGAGGGGGTGCTTGACGCGGTATATATGAGAGGGGGTGCACGAAGCGGTATATTATGTATGATCGGTTGAACCGATCTCAATTTCCCATTTAGTCGCCTTTTACGACAAGCAGAGGAACACTGAGGTGGATATTCTTAATCCGCCACCTCACGGATATATGAAATATTTTGAAACAGAAGAGTCTTATTACAAGTATTGCTTTAACCAGTTGTGAATTATAAGTACAAGTTTTTACTATAATATGATTTCCCTCAAAACACGTGTTCTTTTTTCGATTTTAATTGTCAAATTATTTTAATTAATGGATAACCTTTGGCAGTTATAGCTTAAAAAATGTGGTACAGTCGAGGCGGTGCACTTTTTCTTTCAAAAAAATTTGTTCTGCATATTCCTAGAAATTACAAATTGTGCTAACTTCTTTTTGAAACTCTGTCGAAATACGAAAGCACAACACCAAAAAAAAAAAAAAAAAAAAAAAAAAAAAAAAAAAAAAAAAAAAAAAAAATTCTTTTTTTGCACCGTTTATCAACATAATTTAAAAATAATCATAAATTTAACAAATAATAATGAGATAACTATAATAAAACATTTTGAAGCAGCAGAGTCATATTGCAAGTATTGCTTTAACCCGTTGTGAATTATAAGAGCAATTTTTTAAAATGTGTTCTTTTTTCGATTCTAATTGTCAAATTGTTTTTATTCATGGACAATCTTGGCAGTTATAGCTTAAACAAGCTTAACTGCCTTTTCAGAGAAACCAGCTCTAAATTTTTTAAATTTAATAAATAAAATTTCGAGAGTACAAAAAACATAAAAAATAAAATGGATTTGTAGGAGACTGACTAAAACACAAAATTTTCTTAGGAATTTTCTTCTTTTACATAAAAATTTCACTTATATAACCCTTTTTAATAATTTATATTTGAAAATATAAATTAATTTAAAATTTAAAGAAGTACTCCAAAAGGATGGTCAGTACGATAAGAGCATTTAATATAGATATGACCGTCTGTGGGTTCGTATGAACGCTTAGAACTCAGAAATGATAAGAGCTAGAGTAACTAAGACCTCTTATGATGTCATGGGAAACAAAAACAAATTTTTTTAAGGGTATTTTTCATTTATTTGGAATTGTATTGTAGCACTTACAAAATATTAAGAGCTTATTATAGCCGAATTTTATTGAAATTTTTATACCCTGTACCGTATGGTACAAAGGGTATATTAAGTTTGTGCAAGCCGAAAATGTATGTAACATATAGAAGGAGACGTCGGAGACACCCCAAAGTTACCTAAAATATGATCAGGTAGAATAGAGAAGTCGATATACCCATGTCCGTCTGTCCGTTTGAACGCCTAGATCTCAGAGATGGTAAGAGCTAGAGTAACCAAACTTTCACATTAGATCCCATATTATTCCATAGGAGACAAGTTTATTTTATTTTTTTGATATCGGGGATAAATTATATAGCTCCCATATGATGGATAATTCGTATGTTCTTGAAGATATTGTAACCAAATTTGGTATTCAAAAGTTTTTTATATTTTCCAAGCACTGTACCAAATTTCAAAATCGGTTGACTATATCATATAGCTCCCATAGGACCGATCGGTCAAAAAACCTTTTTTAAATAAAAATTCGCTATATTTTGTTTTTTAACAAAGATATCTTAACTAGATTTGGCGTTTGGAAATTTTTTAGAGCACTTAAGCAATGTGCCACATTTGAACAAAATCGGTTGACTATATCATATAGCTCCCATAGAGCCGATCTTCCAAAAAATCGATTTATTAACAAAATTTGTTGTATTTCGTTTGTTTGTTAAGATATTGGGACCAAATTTGATATTCGTGAGTATTTTATAGTTCCTAAGCACTGTAATAAATTTAATCCAAATCGGTTGACTAGATCATATAGCTCCCATAAGACCAATCGGTCCAAAAAACGTTTTTTATACAAAATTCGTTGTGTTTCGTCTGTTTGTAAAGATATTTGAACCAAATTCGGCATTCAGATATTTTTTAAGGTATTAAAGCACTGTGTCAAATTTTGAAATCGGTTGACTATATCATATATAGAAACGATATGTCAAAAAAATTTTTTTGCTTAAAAATTCTTCTGTTTTTGGTTTTTTGTGAAGGATACGTATTTAATTGCAAGCTAGTGGTACAGGGTATCCCAAAGTCGTCCGCGCCTGACCTTACGTACGCCATTTTTTCATTTGATAAAGGATATCTCAAAGTTCTCAAATCCGACTTTTTGATTCATTGAATGTTCAGCCTTAATCTTTAAAAACCCTTAAATGTTAATTTTAGTCCACTTAGCTTTAAAAAAGTAGCATAAAAATTATGAGTAATGCTCGGCTATGTTTACTTCAAGTCCTTTTCTTGTTCTATTAAATGGATACCTCATCATAGCCAGTTTGATTGGGATTTAGGTTAAGCTTCAGCATAAATTCCAACATGACATTGATGGAGCTGTCTCAAGCCTAAACCTATTCAGCTGACTGACATGGTACATAATACTCGTACATACATATATATACAAATATATATATATATAATCTTGTATATACTAACTACCGCCGCATTTAGCCGCGTGTGAACATTATGATAAATTTTTTTTTTCCAAAAGCCTACCCCAAACATTAACACAAATTCAGTGTTGAAAATGAAAAAAAAAAAACAACTGAATAACATTTAAACAGCTCGGCATTTAGACATACAAATTCATTTTAACTTTTGAAGGTCTGCGTGGGCAAATAGAAAATGGCGAAATAGAAATGGAAATGGTGAAAAAAAGTCATAATGGCCTGGTTTGTAGGCGAGTCGTATACGCAATCTGCTGACCGCCAGCCTGTGTTGGGGAATGGCGTCTAGCTGACTCCTGCTGACTTTATCAGTTTTAAACACTGGCTCATGGTACGTGACAGTTTGGTCATTTCTCAAGTAGAAAAAATGAAATCTAATTTTTTGCGATTATTGCGCAAAAACGTTCAACACCATTTGAGCTGAGGGCGGGTTCTGCGTTTTCCACGCCCATTGAGCACTCCATCAGTCAAATGTTGAAGAATTGAAGTCGTCTAAAGCTAAAGCGCGTTTTAGTCATGCCACATTTTTCTGTTTTTACCAAATATTTGCGCACATTGTTACTTGGCTATTAAGTTTGTTCGGGCACGAGGGCGGGCTAAAAAGTAATGCGAGAAATATTTAAAAAAATTGATATAATATTTTACTTAATAAAAACTTTACTTAAAGCTTACCCGAATGGGCCTCCCTTGAAATATAATTTGTTAAGGTCCTTTAAGTGGGCACTCTATTCGTAAATGACCATTAAGCCACTTCTTTAAGATTGAAGCGAAATAATGCTTATGAAACGTCGAACCTGGATAATATGGTGATTTATAAATCCATTTACTGCAAATAAATTTTGAAAGAAAGAAGCCAGTTAGTTTCCATAAATTTTGATCCCAAAATAATCCGGAAGACAAAAAAAAGGACCCAACAATTCCGTCTGTTTGCCTCTCCGAGCATATTGCCTAGAACATTGGATCATGCCTTAAATTCCAATCAGTTTTTTAATATTGTCCGAGTAATGAAGCAAAAGCCCACCAAATGCACATGGAAACATAAAAATTGTTTTTATTCCAGGATCCCAACTTTCATCCTTCGCCTAAGCTTTTTCTTATTTGCTCCAGATCATCGCTTTCTTATATTACCCATACTTAATGACTAATATTTATTAGCTAAAGTTATCCATTTGTTTTCCAACAAAAAGACAATACTGGAAAATTCTACATATTTTACAAAATCTGTTACAAAACTCAGTACGGTTACTCAAATGGTCTTAAAAATAAATCCGAAACAAAAACTGTCTTAAATAGTTTCTCGTAGAGAACCAAAATTAATCTTTTTCAAAATGTGCATCAAAAAATAACGAGTTCAGATGAATGGTCAGGAAATTCGGAAGTATGAGTATACTATACTCAAGATGTTCGGTATGCCTTGTTGATGTCATCATAAGTTTTCCTTTTTAAGGCCTGTTCGCAGCAACTAAAAACTTTTTCGCACAAATTCTTGAAAGCCGTATGCAGAGTTCATAGCAAAGCATATCAATTGTTTTAGAACCTAAATATTTGGCTAATAGGAAAAATCTATATAAGAAAATTATTGCATATTAACTAAACAAAACTATTGTGATTTTTTATTGCTTAAGATCCGCTCCAATAATAGCAAAAATATTAATTTTACACTAGTTATAAGATTATTACTAATTAATTACACTTTTTTGCAAACATAAGGGTTATCGAATGATCATTCCTAAAATAAGTGTTTTTAGGGTCGAGAAACACGAAAATGGCAACCCTTTTTTTTAAGCACCGTTTTCGAGATATTTGCGAAAAACATGATTTTGGGCAGTTGCTTCAGTCTTGTTAGTCAAAATTGGAACTTTGTCATTTTCATTAATGGTTCCATAACATCTATAGTTCCTATCCGATTTTGAATATCTTAGACTCGTAATATTCGTAACATGGTTTTTTGCAAATATCACGAGAACGGTGCTTTAGAAACATAAAGGTTGCCATTTTCATGTTTCTCGACAACTAATTACCTTAAGATACCATTTATTAGGAAGGTTCATATTTCGTGTGCTATTGTTGGAGCTCGTATAAAAATTTACCAGAATATATACCAATGGTAAAGAAATTACCGCCAACTAAAAATTTCCATGAAATTAAATTAAATTTATTATTATCAGCTAAATCTACTAAGACCATTTCTACCCTAAAAGTTTTGCATAATAGCAAAAATGCATAGGAAATACCACAAAAATACCATATTTAGTATGTAGGGAAATAATTATCGCTTTTAAAGCAAACTAAATTTTTTATTTTATTTGAAAGTTGGTATTAACTAAAAATAAAAAAAAATAACAATAAAAACCAAAAAATAAAAATGTTTAAGAAAAAATATTTAAAATTTGACATAATACCGCAAATGCACAAGAAATACCACAAAAATATCAAAAATACCATATTTAGTCTCTAGAGAAACAATTCTCGCTCGTAGAGCAAACTAAATTTTTGTTTTTATTTGAAAGTCAATACCATAAAATAAAAAAATACTACAAATTATGAAACAAAACTCGCTTTTTAAGTTTTAAATTTGGCATAATATCATAAATGCACACGAAATACCACAAAAATATCAAAAATTCTATGGAAACAATGCTCGCTGGTAAAGCACACTAAATTTTTGTTTCTATTAGGAAGTTAGTATTGACTTAAACTAAAAAAAAAAATAAAAAAAACGCTTTTATTTAAAAAAAAATATTCTTTTAATTTTGTTTAATACTGCACTTGCATAAGAAATACCACAAAATAGTTTCTAGTGAAATAATTATAGCTCGTAAAGCCAACAAAATTTTTGTTTTTATGTAAAAGTAAGACAAAATAAAAAATCATTAAAAACCAAATAAAAGTCACCTTTTTGACTGAAAGGAAGTCGTATCTTTCAACTTCCGCCAAACAAAAAAAAAAACAGTGTGACCTAGGAATCTAAAATATCGACAATTATCATCTAATATATTTAAAAAATTGCGGCCTCGATAGCCTAACGACAGTGTACTAAACTATTATCACAGAGGCAGTGGGAGTCCCACATTAAGCGTTATCCTGCACTTTCCACTTTTCCTATTTCCCTCATTTTTCCTGTCTATTCTATATTGTTATCCCTTACTCCCATTGTCGGACGCTAAGCCGCAACCTTAACCTATATTAAAAATTCACTTTTTTTTCTGCCTGCCCTCGCAAAATAATTTACTTTGTCTTACTGCATGGCTGCATGGCTATCTAAGTTAGTGCGGTTGCTTGTTGACCCATTTCCTAGCGCGTTCCCCTCTGCCACCCCTACCAATTATAGCCAACATTCTTTTGAAGTTTGTTTACTTTTCATTAAGACTGCATCGCGTTGCGACCGCTGCACTGCATCCTCCCTCGTCTCTGGTTCACATTTCTGTCCACGTTCGGGCAGCATTCCAGCTAGTTATTAATTTTGGCATATGTTTTCTAGATGTTCTGTAATCATTGGCAAAGCCTAGACAGCTTCAGTCAGTAATTGATTTTGCTCTGTTTGTTTAAAATCTCTGCAACATTTTAACGCCCATTGTTGTTGTTGTTGTTGTTGTTGTTGTTGTTGCTGTTGATGAGCTACTTTTCCGCGTAATCCACTTTAATTTATGGACGCATTGATACCAGCTGCTGTCGCATACCATGGTATGGTGCACCTGCATCGATGTAATACACTCGAAAAAATATTCCAGTGATTAAATCGAATAGTTGAACAAGTAAATGTTCAATAGAATTTTGCAATAGAAATGATAAAGCATAATTGCATAAAGGCAGAAATGCTCAAGTAACGATGTGAGAGGCCCAAATACCAAGATAACAAATTGAAAAAAACATATTTTTTCATAAATTTTTTTTTTCAAATTGGTAAATTTTCGTTTAAAAATATTACAAAGAAATAAAAACGAAAAATACATTGTTTTAAATAAAGCCGTAACGCGTTAAGTTTAAAAACTGAAATTTTTTGAAAACATTTTTTTTTTACATTATGCATCGAACTGAATAATTAGTTTTTAAAAATCTGAGGGCAGTTCCCAGTACCTTATCCAGCTAGGCCTTTTGCCAGTACAATATACATTTTTTGAACTTACAATCAAAATTATTATTTTTTTAAATTTACTAATAGCGGATTTTACAAGCAGCTATTTACATATATCTCACCCCAAAAAATACCAAGAACAGTATAAAAAATATGTTTACCTGATTCTTTGCTAGAATACTCTAATTTCTGTCGTCAAGGATAAGGCTCGAGTATAAATACTTATTTTTTTAGTGCATTTTGTTTTTGGCAACTTAGCTTTTTACCATTATTTATTTATGCCCGGCAAATTAAATATCCTTATATAATATTTTTCCAAAAAAATTTAAATTTTCTTTGTTCCAAAAAATTCATATTTTTGTAAATTTTTTGCTCTGAGAGCAACCTTGCTACAATACTTTTATAATCTAGAACAAATTTTTACTTTGTAAATATATATGTAGCATAAAAATGAGTAGTATTTTTTTACTCACGCACGAAATAACACCAAAAAGAGCATACAAATATGTACACACTGGCAGATATTGTTGCTTTTAACAAAACTCATTTAGGGAGATTTGCCCAACTTTGCGTTGTTAAAGATTTTGGGTCGAGCAGGAAAGCACAAATTCAATAGCCAAAGCGGTTGTAGGGCACTTCTGCATTTCTGCCTGACGAAAATTCAATATTTAAGAGAATTGATAATTTTTATTTTACCATTTTGGTGTAAACTACACTGTCCTACAGAATTGAAAAAAATCAAAGAACTTTTCAAGTGACCTAGTGTACGTTGTAGGTCTTGACGAGTAGATCACGATAGCGTTTTTCAAAATTGTCTAACACCCCCAAAATCGGAAGTTATCGCTTAAAAACCGTTTTTCGGGTCTGCGATCACTCCCACTATCACAACGTCGCCGTTTTTCAACCGATTTTCGATTGCTTTACGGTTTTGGAAAGAAGAAGATTCAAGCTTTAAGATGATATACATTTGTTTATACTTTATACAAAGCAACTTCGTGATTTTTTAAAAGTTATCTAAGATTTACACTTTTTTTATTCGATTTTCACACTTTGAAGTCATTTTTATATAACATTTTGTTAAAACACCTTAACTTTTTTACATTTAATCTTAAAGAAATATTAATTCCAAGTAAGAAAAGTTATGGTTTATTAAAATCGGTCGATAAATGCTTAAGTTACGATGCTTATTGTAAACAAGAAAATTCAATTTTCATCGACAAAAAAAAATGTTTTAGATGGATAATTCGTTTGTTCATGAAGATATCGTAACCAAATTTAGTATAATGCTTAAGAACAATAAAAAACTTACAAGTGCCAAATTTGGTCGCAATATTTTAGAAAACAAACGAAATACAACAAATTTTGTTAAAAAATCAATTTTTTGACCGATCATTCCTATGGGAGCTATATGATATAGTCTACCGATTTTGTTGAAATTTGGCACATTGCCTAAGTGCTCTAAAAAATTTCAAAACGCCAAATTTGAAGAAAATCGGTTGACTATATCATATAGCTCCCATAGGAATGATCGGTCAAAAAATCGATTTTTTAACAAAATTTGTTGTATTTCGTTTGTTTTCTAAAATATTGCGACCAAATTTGGCACTTGTAAGTTTTTTATTGTTCTTAAGCATTATACCAAATTTGGTTACGATATCTTCATGAACAAACGAATTATCCATCTAAAACATTTTTTTTGTCGATGAAAATTGAATTTTCTTGTTTACAATAAGCGTCGTAACTTAAGCATTTATCGACCGATTTTAATAAACCATAACTTTTCTTACTTGGAATTAATATTTATTTAAGATTAAATGTAAAAAAGTTAAGGTGTTTTAACAAAATGTTATATAAAAATGACTTCAAAGTGTGAAAATCGAATAAAAAAATTGTAAATCTTAGATAACTTTTAAAAAATCACGAAGTTGGTTTGTATAAAGTATAAACAAATGTATATCATCTTAAAGCTTGAATCTTCTTCTTTCCAAAACCGTAAAGCAGTCGAAAATCGGTTGAAAAATGGCGACGTTGTGATAGTGGAGTGATCGCAGACCCGAAAAACGGTTTTTAAGCGATAACTTCCGATTTTGGGGGTGTTAGACAATTTTGAAAAACGCTATCGTGATCTACTCGTCAAGACCTACAACGTACACTAGGTCACTTGAAAAGTTCTTTTTCACTGTTGGACAGTGTTATTGATTGAAAAAAAAAACAAACGCTGATATTTTGTATCAGGCTTAGTGGCAAAAATGCAGGAATCCTAACTTTTTTTTTAAGTTGAAAAAGAAAAAGTTTTGGATATTTAGCATTTCAATAAACATTTTATTGACCTTACAATAATTTTTTTTTTTCTAATTTACTTTAACGGTTACTTAGAAGCAGGTCGAATACAACAACCAGAGGATATTCCACTACTTACAGGGTGCGCCATTTGAATGTGGTCGATGGAAATATTGAATAACTTTGACAGATTTCAACCGATTGACGTCGTCGAACACATTTTGGAAAGGTTATTGCATTACAATTTTAACCATGAATCGATTCACGCCCAAAGAACGCGCGGGGAAATAGTGACAATGTTCATTAAATGTAATCGTTCAGTTGTTGCAACACAGCGTGCATATCGTCAAAAGTATCGCGGTCGTTCTGCGCCTAAAAGTGACACTATTCGTCGCTTAGCTTCAAATTTCGAGAATCACGGGTCTGTAGCGGACCGTCCACATTCAAATCAACCACGTCCTCGACGATCAAATGAAAATATTGAAGCTGTTCAACGGAGTGTTGCAGAGAATCCTTCTGTCTCGTACCGCCGCCGGTCTCAGCAACTAAACATCAGTGGAACTACCTTGAGGAGGATTCTGAAAGATGATCTGGATATGTTTTCATATAAAGTGCAGTTAACCCAAAGATTATAGTCCGTGAGCCAGCGACAGATTTTCGCGACCAATTTCCTCCCAGTCGATAACTCGTAAGATGCTTCAGAAAGTTGCATTATGAAGCGTTGTGAACGTCAGCCGCGGCGACGAGGGTGGGTTGAGCAGTTATAGCCGCCCAAACACGTAAAAAAAAAATTTTTTTCAGTGATTTCCTCCCAAATGAAAATTTATCAGATGATAGTTTATGTATTGTTTTTAATAAATAATTAAGTCAGCCGGCTATATGTTGGTGGAATGTTTGTCAGCTGATGCCCTAAAGGTGTAACCTCGACAAAAAAAAAGCGTTTTAGATGAATAATTCGTTTGTTTATGAAGACATCGTAACGAAATTTGGTATTCGAAAGTTTTTTATAGTTCCCAATCACTGTACCAAATTTGATCGAAATCGGTTGACTATATCATATAGCTCCCATAGGACCGATCGGCCAAAATAACTTTTTTAAAGAAAAATTTGCTATATTTCGTTTTTTAATAAAGATGTCCTAACCAGATTTGGCGTTTGGAAATTAACAACAAACAAAATCGGTTGACTATATCATATAGCTCCCATAGGTCCGATCTTCCAAAAAATCGATTTTTTTTTTCGAGAGGAAATGACGTACTTAAAGTTATTCAACGTTACATTTAATGTGCAAACTGAAATGTATAATTTTATGGCAATTTTTCGATTTTCCATTTTTCCATCCATTTTTTTATGTGAACTTTTTAAGAATATTTATCTTAAGAATAGAAATAAATAAATATTTTGCTAAACAAATCAATTAATTTATAATTTTTCAATATTTAAATTAACATTGTTTAAATGTAATACAAAAAGTTCTTTAATTATGTTTGTTAAATTAATCATTTTCATTTTCGCTTCTGCTCATCTCACTTTCTTCTCTTTCTGATTCACTGTCAGAGTCGCTGTCAGAGTCGCTGTCAGAGCTGTTTTCCACCATGTCTTCATTATCGTCATCTGTTTAAAAAAATGGCGGACGTAAAGTCGGGCGCGGACGACTTTAGGATACCCTGTACCACTAGCTTGTAATAAAGTCCGATTTCTTCACAAAAAAAACAAAAACAGAAGAATTTTTAAGCAAAATTTTTTTTTGACCGATCGTTCCTATGGGAGCTATATGATATAGTCAACCGATTTCAATAAAATTTGACACAGTGCTTAAATACCTTAAAAAAGATATGAATGCCAAATTTATTTCAAATATCTTTACAAACAAACAAAACACATCGAATTTTGTATAAAAACGTGTTTTTGGACCGATTGGTCCTATGGGAGCTATATGATCTACTCAAACGATTTGGATTAAATTTAGTACAGTGCTTAGGAACTATAAGATACTCACGAATGTCAAATTTGGTCCCAATATCTTAACAAACAAACGAATCACAACAAATTTTGTTAAAAAATCGATTTTTTGGAAGATCGGACCTATGGGAGCTATATGATATAGTCAACCGATTTTGTTCAAATTTGGTACAGTGATTGGGAACTATAAAAAACTTTCGAATACCAAATTTCGTTACGATGTCTTCATAAACAAACGAATTATTCATCTAAAACGCTTTTTTTTTGTCGAGGTTACACCTTTAGGGCATCAGCTGACAAACATTCCACCAACATATAGCCGGCTGACTTAATTATTTATTAAAAACAATACATAAACTATCATCTGATAAATTTTCATTTGGGAGGAAATCACTGAAAAAATTTTTTTTTTTACGTGTTTGGGCGGCTATAACTGCTCAACCCACCCTCGGAGCCGCGGCTGACGTTCACAACGCTTCATAATGCAACTTTCTGAAGCATCTTACGAGTTATCGACTGGGAGGAAATAATTGACGAAAATTAGCGCCTGGCTCACGGACTATTATTGGAAACAGTAAATCCGCGACGCGTGGCTTACGCCAATAACGTTATTCGAGTGAGTGAATCGGAGCCCGATTTTTGGGAGCGAATTTTAATGACTGATGAGGCCCATTTCACGCTATCTGGCACTGTAAATAAACAAAACTGTCGCATTTGGGGGAAAGAAAATCCTCATACTATCCATCAAACTCCACTGCATGATCAGAAAGTGACTGTTTGGGCCGGTGTCTGCTCAAAAACCATCATCGGTCCGTTCTTCGTCAGAGTTGGGGAAACTGTCAATGGGGATTGGTATCGATGGATGTTGGCACACTCTGTTTTACCAGAAATGCGTGAAAAAGGTCTTAAAGGCTTTTGGTTTCAACAAGACGGCGCGACATGTCACACCGCGAAATCAACGATGAACTTCTTGCGTCAAAAGTTCCCAGGACGTGAGGTATCGAAAGGGGGGATATTGACTGGCCACCGAGATCGCCCGATTTAACGGCACCGGACTTTTTTTTGTGGGGTTTTTAAAAAGCAAAGTGTATGCCAACAAACCGAAGACTTTAGACGAGCTTAAGGACAATATTCGAGCCGAAATCACTGCGATATCACCTGAGATGCTGGCAAATGTCATGGAAAATGCCAGAAAAAGAGCTGAATTTTGTATCCGCAATAAAGGAGGTCATTTGATTGGAATTGTTTTTGGCAACCGAATGGAAAAAATTGTAAAGCTTCTAATTTTATAAAAATAAATAGTTTTTCAAAATCGATTGAGAATTGTTCAAGTTATTCAATATTTCCATCGACCACATTCAAATGGCGCACCCTGTACAATATCGCATGGATAAGACCCAGTACTTCATGTTCAAATAATTATATGCAATTTTCAAAATCAAAAACTCTAATTTCTTAAGGATATAGTACAGAAAATCTACAAATATCTGGTTCGATTGATCAAATAAGTACACCAAAGGGTTTAATTCCGGTTGATTTTGTTCCATTTAAATTTCTTTTACTCCATCAGGCACTAAAAATACAAAAAACAGTGAACAAAAAAATTAAATTTTTTGGATCTGACAAAGTGAATACCCCAGTAAAATTTTTGCTAATATTTCACTGCGAAAAATTGCAAATTCAATTGTTCCAAAAATGAATTTAATTTATTTGACTAAAAAACTTTTATAATCTAGAATTAATTTTACTTTTTTAATAAGTAAATAAAGTAAAAAATGAGCTGCTTAGTAATCTTCCACACTAATGCACCAAATAAAAAAAAAAAATATTGTAGTATGTACACACTGGTAGATATTGACGCTATTAAGAACACTCTTTTGGACAGAGTAGTTGAACTTTTCGTTGTTAACTGTCTGGGGCAGAAAAGCAGAATTTTAGTAGCCTAAGTTGTCGTTGGGCACTTCTGCATTTCTGCCTGACAAAGAAGACGCCCCCAAATGATTTGAATACTTTCATTTTTATTGGGCACTTCTGCATTTCTGCCTGACAAATAAGACGCCTTAATTAAAATGATTAATAGTCCAGTTCGATAAATGTTATTAGCGTTTTGATCTTTTCTTGTTAATTCATAAAATAAACATGCTTCTATAAAAACTTTATGTTTTTATCAAATCTACAACATTTTATGCTTTGAATTAAGAAAAAATCATTGTTTTTCTTTGTGTGTTTTGTTTATAAACAACAATATTTGATAGATCCCACGCTCTATCAAAATAATTTGTATACTTTCGATTTTTATTGGGCACTTCTGCCTTTCTGCTTGACACACAAGACGCCTTAAATGCAATGATTAATAGTCAAGTTCGATAAATTAGCGTTTTGATCTTTTATGTTAATTCATAAAATAAACAAGTTTTTATAAGCTTTTTGTCTTTTTATCAAATCTGCAGCATTTTATGCTTCGAATTAAGAAAAAATAGTTTTTTTTCCTTATGTTTTTTGTTTATAGACAACAATATTTGATAGTTCTATCAAAGTAATTTGTATATTTTCGATTTTTATTGGGCACTTCTGCATTTCTGCCTGACAATGAAGTCGCCAGTTCGATTAATGTTATTAGCGTTTTGATCTTTTATGTTAATTCCTAAAATAAACATGTTTCTATTAGAACTTTATGTTTTTATCAAATCTGCAGCATTTTATGCTTCGAATTAAGAATTACACGTTTTTTTTCCTTGTGTGTTTTGTTTATAGACAACATCATTTTATAGAGCCCACGCTCTATCAAAATAATTTGTATATTTTCGATTTTCAATCAAAGCGCTTAAAAATTTGTTTGTCTATTACCAAAACACGCGCAATATCATCGTCTTATATAATAGCTACGAGTTTAGGAAAACAACATTAAAAACAAAACATTTCCAAGTCTACGGCTATGACTGTTCCAAGTGCGCCAAGTTCACCCCAGTTCGATGTTCGCGCCTGTCAGCGGCAATCATCACAATCTGTCAATGCCAAGGACAGCTAGAGAGCCGAGGCAGAGGCACCTATCCTTACACACACACACATACACAAACACAAAGTACTTTTACTTACATCAGGACATGCCGCTCCTGGCCAGAAACAAACCAACAGCGCTTTTCATTTCTTTCTTACGGCCATTTTGTTGAAATACAAAAAAGAAAAACACGAAAAACTATTTCCAACATTCTCATCATCTGTTCGTCCTTTTCAAGTCAGAGTCACCAACAACAGTTACAGGTAAAGCTGACTCGAGGGATTTAAGTATAAAATGATTGCCACTGGGTTTAGTTTGGTTTAAGTTTGCGTGTATCTACAGATAGAACTATCTGTTCCTTCCATGTTTTAGCCGTGAGTTGATCAAATTTTCATGTTGTTCTTTTTTTTTGTATTCTGTCATTTTCTACATTGCGTTGAAGATAAAAAAAAAACTTTTAGCGACAGCTTTAACAGAAAACCTCAGGAAACTGTCTAAGACTGTCTACGATTTGACAAATGAAAAAAGTTGGCTTTAATTTTATAACTAAACTGCTTTATTATTAAACAACTTTGAACTTTGAGTAGATGAGATAAATTTTTTAACAACTACTTAATAAAGTATTCAATATTTTTTTAGTAAAATTTGAAATTAATTTTAAAATAAAGCAAAAGTTTCCGAAAGTTTGTGAAGTTTGAATGTCTCTACTCTTTGCTTTTTTTCGTTATAAGTTATTTAGTTTATTTTTTTATACCAACTAAACTAAATAAACATTAGTTTAATAATTTAAGTTCAATTTGTACAATGGAACTCAGTTGCAACATATACATTATATTTCATTTAAAATTGATTTCATTTTTAATACTGGAGCAAAAAGTAAAGGTATAAAAAGTTTCATTTATTTTTATAGCCCAATAAAAGTAAACAAATAACCCAAAAATTCGAATTTCTTTACTAATTAAAAACTTAAACCTTAAAAGATACTCTGTACTGGTATTATTTAATTGTACGTATGTATTAACAAAGTCTATAAGCCACGAGAGCTTACATATTTGAATCTTATTCTTTTTTATTGGACTACAGATATGTCTAGAGTGCCAATATTTATATTAGCTCCTATAAGCCTATGATTAATAAGAATAGATATGGCCAATTCTTAGTAATAAATAGAATATACGACTATTTAAGAGAAAAACAGATTCTTAAGGGGGTCTTACTATGTAACAGTTTAAAAAAAAACTATTTTTTTTACATTTTTTTCATCTAAATAGTGTTAGAAATACGCTGGTAAAAGGATTTAACTGTGGACGGACTCGTTTGGTAGTGATAGAGCATTTTTCACGGTCACGCGCGGTCGTTTTTCGTGTTCCTGCTAACAATTTTTTATTACGTTGTCAATCTTTAAACGTGTTTTTCCGAAAGTCGTCTTTTTAGAGGTGGGGTGAACGTTTTCGAAAAATCTGCCTGACCGATCTTTACATACTAAACAATTTTATCATCAGAAAATATGTCGCAACAGATAGACACGAGCTTTTTTTGAAATTCTTGTCCCAAAATTTTTAACAGCCTTTAATAGCAAAAAAAAAGTGCAAAATAAAATTTATTTTTTTTCAAAATTCTATTATTATAAGAATTTTTCGAATTTTTGAAAAAGCTCGTGTGTATCCGCCAAGGGGATGAGAAAAATTAATTTTAAAAGTTTTTTGGTTTCTGATAATCTGATCGGTCAAAATCGTTCACCCCGTGCGCCCTGGACACTTTTGCCGAGGACGCAGTGAAGGACGTGTAGCGGTCACATACGTCATTTTTATGTAAAACCAAAAAAACTATTTAAAGTTCAATAATGTATGATAACAATACAAAAAATTGCTTCCCGAAATCATTTGTAGTTTTCTAGTAATCAATTTTTGAATATAGCGCTCGGAAATGAGGTATTACATAGTAAGACCCCCTTAAATACGATCAGAAGCTCTAACAATAAAGCCACAATTCTTGAAATAATAAAAAAAAAGGAATTTAAACTTAAGAAGAGTTAAGCTAAAAAAATTTCCGATTTTAAGCAAGATACTAAATGCTAAAAATAAAACAATAATATTTTTAAATTATATTAAAAGTCCTCAAAATATCGACGAAAATAAGTGAAGCGGGCCAATTTAAAATTAGAAACTTAAAATAAATAATTAAAACAAAAAAAATTCTTTAATTTAATTTAATATTTTATCTGTCAATGCAAAAAAAATCGCATGAATAAATTTATTTATTAGGAGATATGGCTTGTCAAAGAGAAGATTAAAAATGGAAATCCCAATTTTCAGCTATTGATAAATAATCTAAATTTTGCAATAAAATTTGACGTGGTTACTATTAGCTAGTAGCTCTACCAAATATGTAAAAATCATCAAAATCGGAGAAGGTCAGAAAAAAGGTGGCCCGCTTCTTTTATTATAGCCGATAAAAAAAAAAATATATATTATTTTTTGAACGGATAAAAATTAAAATTTTCAGTAAAGATTTTCAGCGTTCTTGGTCTGAATTTCTATAGAAGGATGTATCTTGTAAGAGGTTTTTCAAGAAAACCAAAATTCATAAAGTAAGACAAAAAAAATAACAAAATATTTAAATAAGATTAAAAATCTCTAAAAACATAAATTTTAAAATTACGAAAGACTATTTTTATGGCTTACTACAAGAACATAAATTCTTAAAATAAGGCTATATATTTAAAAATCATATTAAAAATCCTAAATCATACACAGATAAAGAGATAAATTCTTGAGTTAAAACTTACCAGCTTTCTTGGTTTCACTTTCTATAATAGATCCAAAAACGATTTTTAAAATAAAATAATATATAAATTAATTTTCAAATCTTAATTAATTCCAAAAACTTTTGTCGCAAACCCACAAACTTTACTTTTGAAGAAATTGTGAATTAAATAATTCTTCAATTAAGTCACGCATTTTAAAGATTAAAACTTCAATATTCGCAAAACATACCAAACATTTTCCAATTAAGATACAATTTCTTGAATTAGGAAAAAAGTTCTTAACTTGTGATTTTGAATTAAATATATTTGTAAAGTCAACAATTTTTTAAGTAAAATTCAGAGTAAAACAAAAGCTCAAAATTATATTTTCAGTGTTCTTAAATGTTTAACTTAAAACAAGAATAAAAATACTTAAAAAATGACATATACATATGCCGCTAAAAAAAGATAATAAAATTAATAACCTTTCAAAAAGGCTTAAAATGAATTCTTAATTGAAATTTTTTTCCAAGACAAAATCAGGGTTTTGGCTACAAGTTTAGACTTTTTTCAGGCTTAATTTAAGCATTATTTTCATAGTCTATTTGGTGTAAAAATTCAACTTAAGGCAAGACTTTAAGAGTTTAGTAAAAAAAATTTCAACTGATAAATAATAATAAATTTAATAATAAATAAATAAATAAAATATATAAATTATCAAGAGAGAAAAAAAAATTACAGTGTGTGATATATATATATTCCTATGGCTCCGCTGGGGAGCAAAGGGCCGTGTGTGATACTATATATAAATTAAAAAAGTTGCACCCAAAATAAATTTAATGGAAAAATAATAATTTAACTTAAAAATCTGAATTTTCACACAATTTGTTTACAAAAAGATGTGAAACCTTTTTTTTGAGTTACCGAAATGCCATTTTTACGAAACCTTAATAAAATTTAAATCTAAGGGGCAGACCGGTTTGGGAGGTCGAGATTTTGTTGATTTTCGTGAATTTTTTACATACACAGAATATTTTTTAAATTTGGGAGTATTTTATTCATGGTTTAAAGTAGACTTACGAACTTTTTCAAAGAATTGTAATAGTGTCGTTAGATCGTGCTTTCCATGGATCTTCATCTGTAATCATCACAATTTTTTTTTTCGTTAGAACATTTCCTAAGAATATGAACCCGATTGTGTAAAAAAAAATTAAAAATTTCATTTTTTTGAGGTGTTTGAAAACAATGTTATGTTTTCATACTATATTTTTTCACCTTTTTTGTATAAAAAACATATTTTTAATAATCATATAATCCCAGAATTAGGTTTTTGGGATTTGAATTGAATAAAGAATGTTCACACCAAATTTCCAAACGATTGGTCAAAAACTTTTCAAGCTAGAACGATTTTGAAATAAAATATAGCGAAGACTCCGGACCAATGTGCGGTCACTAAAGTCCTCATAGCATTGGGAATATTGTGAATTTTGCTTTCAAATTTTGACTAGTTATACTAACAATTTATGTAATAAAAAAAGTCGATTTTTAATTAAAATTTTTTGGCTTAAAACCAGATTTGAGTTTGCTTCTAGTCAATTTATATTTTATTTATTTTTATCGAATCCGAGAAAATATCTTTCTAAGTTTAAGGCTCAAACTAAATCTATACCTAGCTAGTGCTAAAATTTTAATTAGGTAGGAATTGTTTATAAATAAATAAACAAAATCTTTCTAAGTTGGTTATTTGATTGAAATTTAAACGTTTCAATCTAGAAAATTTCAACTAAATTTCATTCATGAAACATTCTACCTGCCCGTTCCAAAATTATCCCTCATAAAATGATCGAACAAAGTTAAAAAGTGGAAAAATTGCCTTTTAAGCTCTTAGGTAGCAAAAAACTCTTTTTAACAATTGCAGTGTATTCAAAAATCTTTCATCAAGTTTTCTTACTGCTATCGTAGAATTTAACGAGGTACAACAACAAAAGTCAGAAGCCGTTTATCCAGACTTGGCTCAAAGTCTTACCAAATTTTCTTTTTCAATTTAAGTTAATGGAGCAGCTGCTAATTTGGCATTAATTTACAAAGAATTGTTTGTTCGTTGTCCTAATTAAAGATGTGTGTCGACTATTTATTGGAATTATTTGGCAGTGTGAACCAAAAAATTATATGGTATATATTTGAGGAAACTAAGTTTATTGCACAGCTGTTTGATAAGGGTCTTGTGGGGATAACAGCTGTGGAGTAAACTTTGGTATGACATTAAATTTACGTTAATAAACAACAAATACCAAATGTTCCTTTATGTCCATGTATTTCCTAGAAATGATTCTCTGATGAAAATTGTTATTGCTAAGCATAAAGGTTAAAGGATGGCTTAAAGGGAAATGTGGCTTCTGTGGAAAGGAGTTTTTGCTATTCTGACATAAATAGAAATGAATTACAAAGCAGGAAATTGGGCCATAAGACCACGTAATGATAAGAATGCCTCCGTGAAGTAGTTGGCCAATGGAGCTCATGCCAATAGTTGGGATTGAGCCATTGTTCACTGTTAATTTGTTTAAGTGACCCAACAGGAAATAAACAAAGTTTCTGTTTGTATTATATCTTAGCATCAATCCTGAGTGCCAGGAAATTACGTTCCACCTTATTATTTTGTGAGTTGTGCATAATTAACTAGTTCATTTGCTGCCTAGTAGGGTTTTTACTGGTTACAACACTTTTTCTGTAAAATATATTGTACAGTAATGGCCAAAAATATTGATACCGCTACAAAATTCATTTAACAAAAAGATAATGTTCCAAAACCGATTTCGGGATTGTGTATCGGTTATATGAAAAAGAGAAAAGTGCTGCGCGTGCTAAAGGTCATGATTTTCAAAAAATATCGCCTTAACCCATTTTCGCTGTTTTCACATACAATTTTTTATTGGAACGAAATCATCTCAGAAAGTTCGTGGCCTCATGTTGCGTATACGCAACGGTAGCATATTGCTCGATAATTGGAAAATTCTCGGATAACTAAAGATAAATTAAAAAATTGGGGGACACGCGAGGGCATACGTCGTTGACGGTCGTATCTTACATGCAAATTTTTTGAAGTAATTCTATGAAAGTTTTTGAAGTATTTTCTTAATTTTGTTTTTAAGTTAATCTTTGTTGCTTAATTAGACTATTTGTATTTAAATTGTTAGTTTAGGAGCGGTCCCCCAACGCGACGTATTTTTTAGAATTATTAATAGATTCTTAGGTACTTTAACATTAAGTTTCTTTTATTATTTTTTACTTTTTAAATGAAAATTACTTAAGTTCGGGGGTTTTTTAAATTTTTAATTTAATTTTTATTTCATACTTTTTATAGGTAGGTTAGGTTAAGTTAGACTTTAGTATATTATAATATACTCACTATAATTTAGATTCTTGTTAAGGTATAGATTACATTTAAGGTCAAGCTCGTTTGCTTTTTTTTACGCATTCTCGCCACTTTCACTCCCCACAACTTTTAAACGGCTCAACCGATTTTCATCAAACATACCTAACAACACTCGCACATAATTCACCTTTAATACAAAAAAACTAAATTGAAATCACTGCATGCGTTCGGGAGCTACGTTCCCATAGACAGACAGACAAACAGACAGACAAACAAACAAACAGACAGACACGTCAAACTTATAACACCCCTCTTTTTGCGTCGGGGGTTAAAAATAGTCAGTGTCAATGAAAAAAAAAATAAATTCACTTTTTGATATGTAAATCAATCATTAAAGGCTTTCAATTAGAAAACTCAGATTTCACGAATTATTTTTTAAAGTCCCCAAGCTCATTTTTTTCTCATTAAATTCTTTAGAGATGCCAAATAGATAGCTGAGAGTGTAAAAAATTATATGGTCGGAATCGGGACAATCAACCGCGTTAACACGAAAATCAAGAAACTTTTGCCGTAATCGATCAAACTATATGAGCCATCAAAAAAAAAATTTAAGATATTTTTTTTTTTAAATTAACGTAAATCTGTACCAGAAAAAACATTTTTAATGCATGTTCGGTTCACCAGAACTTAATTCCCTCTCGAGATGGACTGTATTTTCCAGTGTTTTTTGGAAGATTTCAATATTGGTATCCTGGCTAATGAGTCGGGGTACATTTTGGTAGATTGTGGGTACCGTGCTTAAAGTCATAATTAATGCGAGGTGATCACTTGATAGGTCCCAATTATCAGAAATATCCAAAAGCTGATCAGAAATACCTTGATACACCGCGAAATGTAAGCAGGATGGGGTAAATCTGGAGTTGCTGGAGTATCTTGTTGGGGAACCCGTTGCTAGAACTTTGCCATAAAAAGCTCCAAAAATTATATTTCCGTATGATGTGGCAACTTTTGCAGACGGGAATTGAAAGGCTCTGCTGACCTGATCCTATTATTTACTAATACATCCTCCTCCTAGATACCTTTGGACGTAGAAGCCAGATTAGTTTCAAACCCATGCAACTTTAATATTTTATTTTCTGGTATTCTAGTTTCCGTAAAAAGAACAATACTAATTTCGTATTTTTTTACTACAGCTTCTAATTCTTGGTATTAACCTGAAATGCCTTTGGTATTCCATATAAGAGTCTTCAAAAAAGGATTCATTTTGTAAAGACAGCGATAAGGAGACTCATCAGTTGTCAGTACGGTCACAATAAGACTCTTGTTCGCTATGAGACCTTACCATTTTTATAACTATTTTAATTATTTTTCTTAATATTCTCACATTTTTATATAACTACATCATCTAGTACAAAATTGTCTAAGAATTATGATTTGAATTATGATGTTTCAATTCAAATTCCCTAAAAATATTAGAAAATTCCTTAGCGCAACCTACAAAGCTAGTTAAAACAAATTCGCCTTAACTTAAATCAGATTTTCCGCATATATTATTAAATTGTCGCTGTTAGGCAATTTAATATTAAGTTTTAAATTGATGAGCCACTTTTTTCTTATTAAACTTTGAACAGTTGAAATCGCATTTTAGAAACCGCATCAAACATATCTTTTTATGTTTTTTTTCTGTCCAGTCCAATCAAACGTAACTTTTTTGACAGGGGGTGGTCCTGAGGATGTTTTTCAACAACTAATCAAAATCAATATGCTTACGGTTCACAAAGGTCCGGCCTACAAATGTGCAGCAAAAAGTTTTCCAACAAACAAAAAAAAAACCGAAAAAAAGGCGCATCAAATGTGGTTCTTGTCCAGGACAACAGCTACAACAACAAAGATTTACTTTTGCTCTTTTTTTATTGTAGTTCAAAGTGTGGCACAAAGCAAAATGAATTTTCTATTTTCACTTGGCATTTTTCCAGGCGTACGAGTCCCAAACAAATGGAAACCAAATAACAGAGGCTCAAACTCGCACACACCCAAACCATACACAATACACACACTCGCCTAAAGAGTGGGCGTGTCACATTAGAGACCCATAAATAACTGGGCGCTACATCAGCGTAAACTCAAAGAATGCTTGACCTGGGGCTGCACACAACAACAACAACAGCAGCAACAGCTCTAGAGACAGTGTCGGACCTTGGCTACGATGACCTTGAGGAGGATGCACTGAGTCCTGACAGCTGGAGCAACTGGAGCAGCTACAACTACGCCCCGGCTATGCTGTATAGTGCGCTGAGCAGCGTCATAACAATGAACAATCGAAGCTTCTCAACGAGCACCGCCACGCCCTTCTTTGCCACCGCCTACAGCTTTAATGGCACCCTCGGAAATCTAAGCAGAGCGTAAGTAGTTGAAAAGAATTTTGGCTCCTCGTAATGCCTAATTATGACACATAATTCAATTAATGCACAGCATCTGCGGAGTCAGACATGGCCAATGGGGTGGATATTAGTTGATAGGGTCTCATATGGAGTGACCTGCCGACACTTAACAAAACGAATAGCTTTGTTTGCGTGAGCTCTCATAATGATGCTTATTGTGGATGTGTATTTATTTCATATATTATAGTATCTATATGGTAGTAGCTACAACCGGTCCGTGAGTGACCAAACTACAGTACCTACTTCGGCAGGAGCAGGTCTCTTGTTACGTACAGTGTTGTCTTTTTATCAGGACTATATAGAAGTTGTGTACAAAAGAGTTTGCTTCAAATGTGAAAACTATTTTATGGTAACTAAAATTTCCAATAAAATTCATACAAAAATTAAAAAAACCAAAAATTTTATAGCCACCCAAAAAAACGACTTTCAGGTCCAAAGTTCAGATAACTTTTTGTCTATATTTGGGGTCGTAAGAGTTCTGGAATAAGCACAAAAATCTCATAAAATCATGTATTTTAAGGTTACTTCAAAACACTTGCTGGGATTTTTTTTGGTTCTCGAATTCAAGTTTAGTGACCCCAAAAAATATAAAAAACATCGCCGATTTAAAAAAAAAAATACTGTCCGATTTTTTGACATGAACTTCCATTTGAATTGAGCGACTTCAAAAACATAATAAAATCAGACCTCCGTATTCGAAAATTGGTAGATTTTTTTTTGTGGATATGTTATCAGTAATACAATCTTCAATCCCTTCTAAGAAAGTAACAGTTTACTTAACCACAATTTGGACCCTTAAAAAGGGCTTAAAACTGCTTTGAAGTTACGAAAAGTTCCTGTTTGTAATATAAAATAAGTTTTATAAAAGTCAAGATTTTTATTAGAAACTTTTTACGAAAAATATAAAATTTGAGTAAGTACACCCAATTCTGTTTTTGAACTCTTTTTTTTTGCGAATTTGTTTTAACGCGATTTTAAAAAAAGCTCAATTATTTTTAGTAAAAAATAACACTTTCAAGAAGAAACAACTGCTATAGATATTTGCACAGTAGCTAATAGCACAAAAACTAATAATAGTTTCGGGAATACCATAAATATGGTATTATTCTTGAATTATTACTCATTTGGCTTTTAATATAACAACAATAATTGCGCTGCTAATTGGATTTAAATAAATAACGACGTCTTTCAATTTCGTTAAATTTAAGATCTAAAATAAAAAAAATTATAAATTTTTCTGGCTTTAATAAGTAATTCATAATTTCAATTTTATTTATATGAAATTAAAATTATTTCTTTAATTTTTTTGTTTTTGCTTATATTAAAAGCTATTTAAATAAAATAATTTAATACAAAATTTAATTAAATCCTAGCTCCTATATAAAAACGATTATTTTATATCATAAATTGATATTATTTTAGTTGGATTTTTAAACGGAGAACTAATCCCCTATTTTTATAAAAATACTGTACCTTTTTTAAGCGATTTTTTTTCACAAGTATTTTCTGGGAACGTATCTATGGCGTTAAAACCGAATTAGTTGTATTTGGAATAAGGATGCGCTATCTGCACTTGAGATCTATCAAGTGTTTTATCTTAATCTAATTTTTATTTTTGAGATATCCCTAAAATAAATCCTTTATAAAAGGCAGCAATGGAGTGTTATAATAGGTGCTTGGTTCTAAAAGTGTTTAAATAAAAATTCTTTAAAAAAAACCGATAATCTATAATAATTTTCGTAATTGTAAAATGAAAAATAAATTTTTAACTATTATTTCATAATCTTAATTTTTTTTTTTTTTAAATGAAAAAAATATTTTATATTTCAAGATTTTTATTTTACAAATTATAAGATGTAAGATTATTTCAATCTAGAGAGCAAATTAAATTTTTATTCTAATTTTAATTTAAATAGATTTATTTATTATTTAGTGGCAAAATTTTCTAAATTTTTTATAGTTTCCTTTTTTTAAATAACGGAAAAACTTTTGATTTGGACTTGATCCCTCAACATCGTAGCTCAGTTATAAAATAAAACAGCCACACAAAAAAATATTTTTCGGGTCTGGAGGTCAGACCATGTTTACTACATGTTTTCGGGGTCCCTGAATCCGAATCCAAGGTAAAAAAACTCCAGCACGTCAGGGTTTCTACATAGAACAAAATTTTAAAAGCGCTTTTAAATAAATGTGGTCAATTTTAAAATTAAACAGGGTAAAATTAACGTCAAAGGGTCAAGTTGGAAACTGTACTGAAAACTGGCCCCAGCGATTTTTTAAAACTAAAAATGTAGTCCGACGCATAGGGCAAAAAAAATCGTCAAATTTTAGTTTGTTACACGTTACGACTAAAAAAAAACACGTTTTTCGTTTTTTTTTTTAATTGCGACTAAGCTAACGAATATAGGTAAATATTGTTTTGTTTTTACCAAAACATTTTTTTAAAAATATAATTTCTGATTTCGATAAAAAAAAAATTATTTATTTATTTATTATTATTTTTAACCCCCGACGCAAAAAGAGGGGTGTTATAAGTTTGACGTGTCTGTTTGTCTGTCTGTCTGTCTGTCTGTCTATGGCATGATAACTCCCGAACGCATGCAGTGATTTCAATTTAGTATTAAAGGTGACTTGTGTGCGAGTGTTCCTAGACATGTTTGATGAAAATCGGTTGAGCCGTTTAAAAGTTGTGGGGAGTGAAAGTGGGGAGAATGCGTAAAAAAAAGCAAACGAGCTTGACCTTAAATGTAATCTATACCATAACAAGAATCTAAATTATAGTAAGTATATTAAAACATACTAAAGTCTAATTTAACCTAACCTACCTATAAAAAGTATGAAATAAAAAATTAAATTAAAAATTTAAAAAGCCCCCGCCACAAGAACTTAAATAATTTTCATTTAAAAAGTAAAAAATAATAAAAGAAACTTAATGTTAAAGTACTTAAGAATCTATTAATAATTCTAAAAAAATACGTCGCGTTGGGGGACCGTTCCTAAACTAACAATTAGAATACAAATAGTCTAATTAAGCAACAAAGATTAACTAAAAAACCAAATTTAGAAAATACTTCAAAAACTTTCATAGAATTACTTCAAAAAATTTGCATGTAAGATACGACTGTCACCGACGTCTGCCCTCGCGTGTCCCCCAACGCGACGTAATTTTTTTAGAATTATTAATAGATTCTTAGGTACTTTAACATTAAGTTTCTTATATTATTTTTAACTTTTTAAATGAAAATTACTTAAGTTCTTGTGTCGGGGGTTTTTTTAAATTTTTAATTTTTATTTATATATTTATAAATTAGAATTTAATTCTAAAATATAAAAAGTTTTGAAGCCAGAGCAACGAAAGGCCTTCAGGCTGTAAATTTTTTTATAAAATTCAATTTTCCTTTTTGAAATGTTTTTTAAGTGCGTTTCTTAAATATGCCAATCCAGCTATGTTCTCTGTAAGCTGGAGAAAAAAGTTCAATAAATGTTATAAGAACTAAGAATTAGTATAGAAACACACAAGCTATACTTTGTCCAGACATTTCGTAAGTAGCGTTATGAAATGTAATGAGCCTTATAATCCTTCTCTGGCCCTTGCACCTGACCATGCAATGGCATTGCCAACATACTATAAATAGAGTGACGAATTACTGTTGAATAAGTACTAGTGCCGCATGGGGCATTTGTGCCCTTATTTATTCTGCGAAAACACTCATATTACGTACTGAAGGGTATAGGTATACTATATAGTAGGTGCAGACACATGCATAATGATATATAGACTTACATAGATGTTATCTGCGTAATGATGAAACTTTTGCTCATTAATTTATTCACTCTTTCCGGTCATTCAATCAGTCATTTGCTCCTCTGCATACTGGGACTACCATTGAGCTTGTTTTGCTTTGAATAACGTCAAGCTTTTATGTATACCCTAGGGTCAAATATATTATGGATAGGCATATAACAAGCTAAAGGAGGTGTGACAAGCAATCGTAAGCATCGATTTAGGCATGTCCGTCTGAACACCTAGATTTCAGAGATTAATAATAATTAGGGACCGTGGCCAATCAGTAAAATGATGAAATTTTGGCGCAGTTAAAAGTTTTGTGTTATATAAAGGGTGTTTTTTAGAGTTACACAAGCTTAAATCATAAAAGATAAAAAGACACATATTTTTAATGTTAATTAAACTGGCTTTATTTGATAAAACCTTTTATGACATTTAATATCCACTTGACCAATTTTGCCTAAACTTAAAATAGGCTTCATTGTAGAACAAAAAGTTAAATTTTTAATAAGTTTGACGAAAGGAGAAATTGTTTTGATACAAAATTTCAGCAATTTGCAAGCATTGCTCTGGTGTAAGTTTATCCCAACAAAAAGCAACTATCAGCTGTTAAATGGGTTGTTAGATAAAACAGTGTTCCCAACTCAAAGTTGTGAACCTCTACAAAAGTCACGCTGTATATATTATATTTAAATATTATATTGAACGGTTGAAAACTAAAAAAATGTGTAAAAAATTGTATGAAATTTAGATCTCCTGCCTCATGCTGCAACAAAATTTTACTTTAATTAGCTTATCTATGTATATATATAAAATAAACTTATATTTTACGTGTTACCGATGTTCTCGTGAACGCTTCGATGAATTTCAAATCTGATTTTTGCGTGTGCTAGAGGTTATCAATACGGAAGTTTTTCAATGTGTTTATGGTTCGTGAGATATACGCGTTTTTGCGAATATCGGTATATTTAAACAAAAACTGGTATTGTTGTTAATCAATGTTCGAGGTTCCACATCGTTTCAATCATTGAGAACAGTGAGTGGCGTATTATGTGCAATGTATCGAGAGGCATGTCAAAAATTGAATTTGTTGGAAATAATGATTTGCAGTGGGATCAAACTTTAGCAGATGCTGTTATTACTTCTCATCCATATCAAATACGTGTTCTATTTGCGATTATTTTGGCAACATGTTTTCCATCAAATCGGCCTAAATAGTGGATAAAATATCAAGATTATTTATTAGAAGATATTTTGTTTCGAGTACGTCAAGCAAATCGTAATCCAGTAATGGAATTTTAGACGGAAGTTTACAATGAAGCTTTAATTCATATTGAAGATCTATGCTTGGACATGGCTAATAGAGCATCAGGACAATAGGGAATGCCGTCTCCTAATCGATCAATGCATGATGTATGTCAATTGGAAGAAATTCCACGAATCAAATTCAATTATCAATCTAATCGTACTGCTCAGGAACGTTAAGATCGCAATGAACGCGAAAGAATTCGGTTAAGACAGACCCGTGAAGCTCGACATTCGACTAATAATGGTGCAAGTCTTAATCGAGCTGCAATATAATCTAAAATTCTTATATTTTTCCAGATAAGCTAACTAGAGAATTTTACGTTGTTTATTTACTTTGAGAGTATTTAAAAAGTTTGGGCGGGACAACTTCTGACGGGTTCACTAGTTTCAATATAATAATGAATGGTTGAAAACTTCAAAAGATGTGAGCAAAATTATGTTAAATTTAGTTCTCCTGTCCCATGCTGCAATGAAATTTTAACTTTATTTAACTAATATCGTATAAGCTGGAGTTTTAAGAATGCAATACACGCTTATAAAAAAATCCAATGATTTTTAAAAAAAGTCAATTTTTTTAAATTTCAGCAAAATGCGAATGTACCTTAACCTAGCCAGAAGTTACAAAAGTTCAATTTATAATAAAAGCGTGTTGTTCACAAAGCCCTGAAAATGAAATGCTTATAGTATAAAAATTTTTAAGATTCCTCGCTGAAATGAAAAATAATCCGATGTAATAGTCCGATTGATCAAACCTTTCAAAATGATTATGAAATTATAATGTTATTATTAATATAACAAAATGAGACAGCCTTTCCAGATATGCTAAATCGGCCTCTTTCTGCAGAAATTCATTTAAAAGCTCTTTATTTGCATATACAGGGTGCGCTGTCTGTTGTTTTGATTGTTATATACTCATAATTGGGAACATACCAAAGGATATGGTCTTCGACACATGTCAACCTCAAAACTACTCAATTTTGATCATGGGTCGTTGAGGCCAGTGTTGACGAATCGCCGCGAACATCAACACGACATCGTTCGAAAGAATTGCACCCTGCGAAGACCACTTGGTGTCGAATATTCATATGCAGATTAAACTAAATAATCTTATCAAATTCAATTAACAAAAAACCAACTTTCCCTGTATTGATTAATTCCCATCAACATTTCATTATTTTAAATTCAAAAAAATAAAAATAATGTTTTCCGTACAAAGACTCTATTTTAGATCGATAGTTTGTATATGGATCTTCACGTATCTTTTTATGGCGTATCTTATTATAAGAAGATTCTGATTCTAGTTACGTGTTCAGCTTGCAGAGTATCCCGCGGTCGGGCACTGCCCCGTTTCAATCACTTTACTCTCATAATTGTGTCATTACTTGACTTTTGATTTTGATATATTATTCTATATGCACTCTATACATATATCTTCCAGATACTTGCTTTCAAATTTCGCGTTGCTGCATGCAGAAAAAAATTATTTTTTTCATTTCTTTCAACTGAAATTGTCTAAATGTGTGTGTAGGAATGTGTGTCTGTATCTGTATCTGTGTCTGTATCTGTATCTACATCTTTATCTGTGTGCAGATATTCTTAACATTGGCAGTGACAGTTTTTTATGTTGTCACTTTTATGTAGTCAAATTTGCTTAACTGCAGTCAGGCACGTAAACACACACACAGACAGAGACACAGACGGACACAGACAGACACAAATACACATAGATACAAAAAAAAAAAACACCCACACAGCATCGTCCCCGCACCACAACAAAAAAGATACATAAAGATACCATGGCTGAAAAACCACTGTTGTAATTTTTTAGTGCTTTTAACTCACAGATGTTTATTTTTAATATACTTACATTTAGTTTATTACTCAAATAAATCATTACAGGTATAACAAAATGCAAATAAAAAATAAAAATAATTTTGAAATAATATCTACAAAATTTAAATGCTTACAACAAAATAATTTTTATTATTTAAAGGAGAAGCAGCTTCTATTTTTATGTCTGCTCTTAAATTTTTTTGCAGGAGAGTTGGCTTCCTTCTTTGCTGACTTTGTTTTTGAAGCTTTACATAAAAATAACTTTTTTCCATAACAACAGCATTTCTATAGGAAATTTAAAAATAAAGTTTGTCATATACTACATATGTATAATTTGTATGGTTTTTTATGGCAAATGTTAAAAAAAAGGATATTCAGTGATGTGGGACACATCCTTTTTAATCGCAAAGAAATTTCAATCCATTAGTAGATTACAAAGAGATGCAACAAACTTTGCACCAAAAAGTATTTGAATAAAATGAAAGTTTGTGCAAATGAATGTGACATGCAGAAGGAAACGCCTGGGACTTCAAAAAGTTATATCCAATACGTTTAAGAGCACTTGGGTCCTGATGACTAAAAAAGTTTGGATAACCAGACTTGACATTTAGAATCATTATGTGACTATCCAGATAGGTTACATCAGCCTTTTTCTGCAGAAAATCCTTCAAATGCGCTATATTTACATATACAGGGTGCACCATCTGTTATTTTGGTTGTTTAACACTCATAATTCGGAACATACCAAAGTGTATGCTCTTCAACGATTGTCAAACTCAAAACTACTCAATTTTAGTCATGGATCGTTGAGACCAGTATCGACATGTCGCCGGGAATATCATTCCGACCGTCCAATTTTCTCAAACTGGCCTATAGAGACAGCCAAGCTAGCCATTTGGTCTATATTATTTTTCATACATAAATGAGTAGTTTCAAACTTGCATTTGCTTAATTTTGTTGGAAAATATGCAAATAAAATCCAATTCATAAACAAACTAACAGATGGCCCACCCTTTACAAATGTAAAAAAATAGACATATATTTCGGTTGATTCCCAAAATTACTTTACTTAATTAATTAATTAATATATGTATATAATAATATATAGGTCTGATGAGTCTTCACTTAAGAGTGTCAAAAAATTTAATAAAATAAAATAGTTAAATGAAATTCTCAAATAAGCAAGCCCCATTTTCACTGAAATTTTTCTATTACTGTTTTAGATTCTCCTACTAAAAAGACATTTGTTTATTTTAATATTTATTCTTAGTATAGCGGACGATTAGTTTTAATTAAACGAGCTAGATTTCATAGAAATTGTTCAGGACTGTTGTCAATATTCTTGGTAAAAACAGATTTGCTTTATGTTGACATTTATTCTTAGATCTTTAGAAGAAGACTTTATGCATTTATACCCGTTTTCACAGAAATTTTTGATTGATTGAATTGATGAATATTTTCTTGGTAATCGAATTTGCTTTACACAGAAATTTATTCTTAGTATAAACGATTATTTATTTCTTTATTTTAAAAATTATTCTTAGCTTAGAACTAAAATAGATGAATATTTTCGCGATTTATAGACCACTAGTGAGCCCGGCAGACGTTGTCCTGCTCAAACTTTTTAAATACTTTTAAAGTGAATAAACATCGTAAGATTCTCTAGTTAGCTTATCTGGAAAAACATTAGATTTTTAGATTAG
>JBAMAX010004235.1:0-41987 GCA_037043745.1 Chymomyza amoena | reverse complement strand
TCATTTGTTATGGTACATACTTCTTGGGATCTCTACCGCAATGGGCATCTGGTCCTGCGTCTTTCAAGCGGAGATTCATTCCATAGAGATCTGCGTCCTTAATATCCTTCTCAAGGGAACTAGGGAAGCAAACATCTGATCCGATAGCCAAGCTGTTATAGAGCATTATCATCCTGGTGCATCTCCTCCAGGATGGTTAAAGAATGGCGTAACTACCTCCAAAACCTGTCCGCCCGAATCAAAGTCGTGCTATGTTGGGTACCTGGACACTCAGAAGAGGATGGTAACACTATCGCTGACGATCTAGCACGACAGGGTGCCGCCACCCTGACTACATCTCCTTGCCGTTTTGTGGTATTGGTTGGCCCACAATCAAAGCCATGATAAAAGGGCTGCAGGAGAACATAGGAGATACTGGTTCCTCCTTACCGGGGCTTCGTCAAGCAAAAGTGCTTGTCAAAGCTCTGGATACGATCAAGACAAAATGTCTTGGCAAAAAGGACTTGAAGCTCCTGGTAGCATACCTATCTGGCCACCACATTGTTAGATACCATCTACAGAAAATTGACCTATCGGACTCTTCAGACTGCAGACTCAGTCTAGAAGACGACGATACTATAAGACATATTCACTGTGACTGCCCAGCGCTGGTATGGGACAGAGCCTGTCACATGGGAAAGGAACGGATTAGTGCCTTCTATCTCAGGTCAACACCAATAAAAGACCTACTGCTATTCATGAGGAAAGTGGAAAGACCTTTTGGCTGCACCTCTCTGTCAGGTACCCTTTAAAAGAAAAAAAAAACTTCTTCGGAATTCTCAAATAATATTCTATAGATGGGTTATAATTCATCTTATTCTTTATATATTTAATTTAGAATATACCTATTACCTATTGGCACTGATGTGTATCTATCGAAAAGTCTTCTCTATCAAAATTTTCTACATATTTCTGTCTCTATATTACTATCTAAACTTATTTGCAACGTCTTATCAAAAGCCGTTTAATAGGTAAAAGTTAACACTGCCAGTATCAAAGTTGTCACAATGACGTCACTCTATTTTATTTGCAGCGTTCAGAGCACTGCAATTTGCTTAACCTCTTATAGCCGTATCATGACAAGCAACAGTTGCTGTCGCTTATCGCTGATGTTGCAAGCAGCTTAATGATCATTAGACCACTTCAATGAACCATGCCAAAAAAATCATATACACAGGCGCTGATGCCAACACGCTCGTAACATGGCCAAGACCAAGATTGTCTCGGTACTTGTTTTTCTTGCAGCGCTTTCGTTATGGCCGGGCATAATTTCACACACACATAAATACATATTTAGTAGGTGTAGCACAGAGTTTTGATCATTTCTACCAATTTAAGCTTCCCGTTGACACTTTAATTTCAATTGGCAGTGGCAAAGACAATTTTCACATTTTCGCTAAGCGTGGAGCTATTAAATTTGGCCACTTGGCTGTCGGAGTTGTCGCACCCATAAGCAGCAAAATTAGTGTTGGTAAAAACACATATATTTTTATAATAGTAACGCTTAAGCTTTTAAAATAGTAGTAAATAGTAATATATGTCATATTGAAATCTTTATGCAGATTATATGCAGCTTTTAGTCAGATGACTGAATATTCAACATAGATATGTCGTATTTCTATCAAAATTTGCAAATAGCGTATCAGCTGCTTTTCCAGCAAACTGACATTTATTTGTTTGATTGACGGCAATGTTGAATATAAGCCAAGCGAAATTAGATCTGTCTAATTGCACATTTAAATCTCCATACTTGCCGAATTATACAATATTTAAGATGCACTCTTGGAACAACCGAAGCCCTAAGGCACAGCAATGGCTACCTTAATATGGCTCAATTCTTGGAAATCCACAATAAAGGCAGCTGCGCCTTTATGGGTCTTGACATTGTCACGCCCAGCACAACTTACCGCCTCTGGCTACGCAAAGACAAGTAACGCAAAGTGCTTTGAGTTGTCAAACATTTAGTCTTTGTCAATACCTGGAATTGAGAATCCAATATGGGGGACAATATGTAGCTGACACCAGTTGCAACTTGAGGCAATTCGGCAAACGGCCAAATATGTCTTGCAACAGATATATGCGATACATGCCAGCTTATCCTTAACCTTCGCAGCAGCAGCTCCATGCAATTTGAGGCTTTGGTGTATGGAGATAGCTTTTGTTCTGTATAAGTACAGTGCACACGATTTGCTCTGTAACTTGTTTACGCTAAATTATGTGGAATTTTGTTTCTTTAAAAGAATCTTAGTTTAAACTAAAAATGTATTGAAGCAACAAAGCAAGAAATGCAAGATTCTATTCGTAGATCCAGCCGCTGGCAGCTGGAGTCCAAATGACAAGTTACTTCTCGTCAAACCAGAGGGCAATTTCTTTGTTAGCGGACTCTACAGCATCAGATCCGTGAATAATGTTACGGCAAACCTGAATGCAGAAATCTCCACGAATGGTGCCGGGCAACGAGTCGGCTGTGTTGGTGGCGCTCGACATTTGAGGGCCGGTCTTGACATTCAAATCTTCCCACTCCATGGGAACCACTGGACCAGAGTTCATGTAGTTGACCAAACCTTGGAAGAAGGGAACGGCTAGACAAATCAGCATACTGATTCTCCAACAATTCCTTGGTTGTACAAATGAATTTCAGGGCGACCAATTTGAAGCTCTTCTGTTCGAAACGCTCAATTATTTTTCCGACGAGTCCACCGTCAGGCTTAACCATGATAAAAGTGCGTTCCTTGTTGGCGGCCATTGCGAATGAGAAATGCTCAAGATTGGCTTTACCGGTTATTTGTTCGAAGGAAAAGCCCAAAGCTTAGCCATGACTTTCATGCCAACTAAAACCTTGCCATTGTCAATAAAACACTCAATTACCTGCAAAAATAACTTCAGGTCTCAACTTCTTAGTATAAGCTAGCGTTACCCACTGACTACAAATTATTGATATGGAATCGAAATATGTAGCAGCGGACGTAATGGACCCAATATAGCGTTGTCTAGTAATCTAGCCCAGTATAGGAAAAGTAAGCAGAAGAAAACTAAATTCCGAAAACTAAAACTTACACAAAGTACATCGATCGTTATTTTGACTACGTCCTACGTATTATTTCAAAACAAAAAAATAGTATGAATGTTTTGAATAAGTTCTGTCCACCGACTAAGATCGTTGCAACAAAAAATAGGACCAATAAACACAATGAAAATATGGAAAAGATAAAAAAAAAATCTAACGTCGTCATTTCGACGAGCGATAACCATATAAAAAAGTTAATCTTCTACCTGCGCTTTTCTATAGTTGATCTCGTCGAAAATATTTCGACATATTTGACTAAGACTAAGACCTATCGGCAAGAGCAAGGTCTCTAACGACCCCTGAAAGTTTTTTCCATTAAGTATTTATTTTCTATAAACGTCTTTTTTGAGTCTTCCTTTACTGTACTTATAAGTTCTAACTAAGTGAGTTTGTTCTGAGTAAAAAAAATCTTAACAAGTGGTACAATCTCTTCCAAGATGGCCAGGAAGATGCCAATGACGAGCCTCGCTCTGAACGCTCAAGCACGTCAACAACTGATGAAAACGTTCAAGCAGTGAAGAAAATTGTTCTGGAAAATCGTCGAATCATTATCAGAGAAGTTGCTGAGGATGTCGGTATATCGCTTGGCTCGTGCCATGAAATTTTTTCTTACGTTTTGGGCATGAGACGTGTGTCAGCGAAGTTTGTTCCGAAATTGCTAAATTTTGACCAAAAGAACCGTCGCAAGAGCATCGCTCAAGAGCTGTTGAATGACGTCAACGTTGACCCAGATTTACTCAAAAGGGTCATAACTGGTGAAGAATCATGGGTATATGGTTATGATATCGAAACCAAAGCCCAATCGTCCCATGGAAGCGGCCAGAAGAGCCAAGACCGAAAAATGCACGCCAAGTTCGATCAAATGTCAAAGTTTTTCTCACTGTTTTCTTCGATTACCATGGCGTGGTGCATCAGGAATTCTTACCATATGGTCGTAGGTCAATAAACAGTATTATCTGGAAGTTATGCGCCGTTTGCGAGAAGCAATACGAAGAAAATGTCCAGAATTGTGGTAAAACAATTCATGGCTTTTGCATCACGATAATGCCCCTGCTGACTCATCTTTGCTTGTGAGAGATGTTTTGGCCAAAAACAACACCACAATCATGCCTCAGCCACCATATTCACCGGATTTGGCCCCATGTGTCTTTTTCTTGTTCCCAAAACTAAAGAGACCTTTGAAAGGACGGAGATTTGCAACGATTGAAGAGATAAAGACTGCATCGCTGGAAGAGCTCAAGGCTATACCGAAAAGTGCTTATGAGAAGTGCTTTGAGGATTGGAAAAACCGTTGCCATAAGTGTATGCCATCTGAGGGGGATTACTTTGAAGGGGACAACATAAATATTGAAAAATAAATAAATATTTTTTCTTAAAAATACAAAGTCACCTTACTTTTTGAACACAGCTCGTATATGGGATGGGGCCTTATATCCTTAAAGCTGTCAATTTTCCAAAATATACTTAAATATCTGGTATAATTCTAGTCGTGTGACGTCATACATCGATACCCATTAGGCGCGAAAGTAAAAGGCGCTCACCTCTTGAAAAAAGCATCACATACAAAGTATTTTGATTGAAATTATTGGCTGACACTTTTAGAAAATAAACCTAAAAAGCAACCCTCGTTATAAGCCTTAAAGCCGCTGCTTAAAGTTAGTTAGTAACTAAAGTGCTTATACTGATCAAAAAAACACCTCTATATGGAGCAAAAAATTCATTGCGATATCTATCTTAATAACCCGAAAGGCTGGGCCCAGCTTGCAATTTGCCTGACTGACGCTGGCGACAAACCCAGCTAGCAGTTAAAGTATCTTGCAGAACGTGCCTACACACACTTAGATACATATCGTGGACATGGTGCATGCAACGTGAAAGCCAAGCTGCGGCCTCTTGTACTACATAATTGTGGCTTGGCTTGGCCCCGACACGGCCTAACTTTGTTGCTGGTGTTGTTGTAACACTTTTCACCGAAAAAAACAAAAACAACTACAAATAAGCGAAAATACATTTTCTGGATTCTTGGCCAAACTGGCGCTCTGACTTTCGCTTGCCACTTGACCAGTTTATGGCCCTGGCAGGTGCCGACGTTGCTTAGATATCAGAAGAAGAAAAAAAAAACATTAAGGGATTTACCTGCCACTTATTTAGCGGATTTTGTGCGGCGCCCCTTAAGCCATGCCACTTTGCAACTAATAAAGCTTTAAATTTATACTAGCTGTGGCAAGAAACACTTTGACTAATAGCCGCCGCTTCAGCTACTTAATGTTTTTTGCCACTTGCAACTTGCCACCGGGCGCTGCCTTAATTTAAATGCCAACTTAAACGGCAGCACTTTGGAAAATGATTTTTCCTTTTCGAGCAACTAATTTTTGATTTTTGGCCAAAATGAACTGCCGCTTTCACTTGTGCCTTAACAGCGTGAGAGCTGTCAGGGCCATGTCCATACTCCCACCCAGCCAGCACATTGATTTGGATTTGCATGATGTAGCCATTGCTACTTATTTGTTTATTCTAATGGAAAACTTCATTTCATATTTTCAATGAAAATGAAAATGAAAATACTTATATTAGCCGTGGGTTCATTGACTCTCTTTACGGGTGGCGCAACGTAGGCAAAATCCTGACAACAACAAATAAACAGCAAGCTGTGCCGGCTCATAAGGCACTTGAGTTCAAGAGCAGATTACAGTGCTGAATTAGATTTAGCCTGGCCTAATGTATCTGGGAGCAAAAACAAAAAGTATCTCAAGCTTAGCATAAGCTTTGGGTGGGTGAATGTACTTATATCTTTCATCTATAGAAATAAACATAAACACTAAGTACTTCATATATATTTAATTGAGTTCTTTAGCTAAAACATTGCAAATTAATATTTATGAAAATATTCAAGCACCCAAAAATATCTCTACATCCGCTTGTCCCTTGAGAAAAATGATGTATTTTAAGACTTTACTCTTTGCTCTACTTAGAACTAGGTGTTGTTTTGGGAGATGTTTTTGGGTGGCTGTTTTTCGTGTTTTTTATTTTCCTTTCCATATTGTGACAGGAACAGAACGAATGAGCTACCAAATTGGGATTTCGTGCGTGAGCATGTTAAGCCAGAAAAACATGCACCACTTAACACAGAGCAAAACAGATAAATCAAAAAAGATATTGTATAATATATTTTTGTATAGAAATATGATCTCACTGACAGTTTTCACTTTCGCAACTGGAATTTTTAAGTTCGTAGTACAATTTATTTTGTGGTTATGTTTACAGTCTTTTTTTATCAACAGTTACTTTATTTAAGCTTAAAATGGATTAAATAAGTCAAAATATTTATTTATATTCTGCAGGTTGTAACAAGGATTATGATAACTTAGAGATTGCTATAATTCTAGGTAACAAAGTACAAAAGTCAGAGCAACATAGACCTTAGAATGGGTAAAATTTTAAAATAGAAAAGATGGCGTACTGACAAATTGCAAACAAATTCAGTGTATTGTTTCAGTATAGGGTGGGCCATTCGGTTTGTGTGTTAATTGGCCTCAACTGCAGTATTATTATCGTATATAAGAACTGGACAAGCATGCAAATACGATAGTCGACGTATGTTCCAAACCATGAGTCTTTAACAACCAAACCAACAGATGCACCACCCTGTACGTAAAAAAGTTTATTCTTAAATTTGTTTTCAATATTTTCATTAACAAACATTTTTTGCCTGTTCAGTTCTATGTGGCAATGAGATATAGTAGACTGGCTTTAATTAAATTTTTTTAAATCTTTTGTTTTTCTTCAAGGTCCCCTATGGATGCTATATAATAAAACACCAATGTGACAAAAACTAAAATAAAACCAAATTTTTCTGAAGTTTTGCTTAGTCTGTTTGTTAGCATCTTTAAGATCTAAGTGTTCGTGGAGACAGACATGGGTACATCGGGTTACATCCTAATACACTCCTTATACCTTAAGGTATTGAAGTGAATTGATTATTATTTTATTATTATTGGGTGTATAAATGTAGTGCGACCCATGTGAATCTATTGTACCCCCTTCATGGCTTAGAGCTCTCCCAAAATTCCTAAGGCCTGCATGTATTACAGTATTTTGTTTGGACTTAAGTAACAACGATATCCGGTGGGAGAACGTACATGCCCAGGAGCTTGTTTCTTTTACCGGCGAGTGCCATACATTCACATAATATATGTAAAGAAATTTCTTCCTCCATGTTACAGAAGCGACATAGTCTACTATCCACTATGCCAATTTTGTTTAAGTAGCTGCGGAGCCTACCATGTGCCGTCAGAAGGTCCGCCAGGATTCTCAAGATGTTCTTCCCGTGCGTTACCATGACTTTGAACCTCTTCCGGTTGTAGTTGGAGGGAATTTTGACTGTTTAAGCCCTGGTATTTGCGCCCAGTGAAGCAGTCGTTTTTCATTCTTCTGTATTCTCAGTAGGTCCCGTACCACGTGCTTATCAATCCAACGGTGTAGTTCAGGACCGATTAGCTGTTTTGCCGCACCGGTTCTTGCAAGTTTATCTTCCAGTTCATTTCCAGGAATATTGTTAAGTCCTGGAACCCATCTAATCGTGAGCTTATTCCTGAATCCTAAATCCAGTGACGTTCTCACTTCTTTAACCAGCCTTGATGTAATCTTGACTAGGCTTAATACCTTTATTGCTGCTTGACTATCAGACAGGATGGAACTATCCTTTTCATGGTAGTTCTTTTGTAGATTGAATTCTGCACATCTTCCAATAGCACAGACTTCAGCTTGGAAAATGCTCGTATGTCTACCTAGAGGTTCGTAATATTTGGTTCTGGGTTCTACTACCCCCAGGCCACTTCCTTGATCAGTGAGTGATCCGTCTGAGTACCACTTTATTGTATGTGGTTTCATAGGGTGAACTGCCGGAAGAGAGGTCCAAGCCTCTTTTGTGCTGAGTTTGGTATAAAAATATTGATTGAACCTGTACTACAGTTTTTTAAATTAGTTTTGGAGAATAAATTCAATAGTTTTGACTCAAGATCGGCTTGATGAGTAATTATTGTATTTTCTTAAAGTTGTCAGAGAACTAAATAAAAAGCGTCTGAAATGGCAATAAAAGAAATTTTTTTTCCACAAACTTACCACTCCAATCATATAACAGTTAATCACTGAATATATGTATTTGTCACATTTTTTAAAACTCATCAGAGTACATTATCTTTAAAGATCATTTTTAAAGTTCTTCTACGCCTCAATCTTCTTTGGCTTTGAAAAGTTTTTATATTCATCGTTATTCATTATCAATTTCTTAAGCAGTTCTACAATTGACTAATTTTGACATAGTACGTTCAGCTATGTCCAAGACATCTTCATCATATCATTTTTTGCAGGAAAAAGCGTGTCCAATCAATTGAAATGCGGCACTCTCGTCCATTGTGTACGCCTTCAATTTCTGACACTATCATTATTCCCATAAGACATGGTCTCACACAAATATCTTTCTTATCCGAATTCAAACTGTCAAAATGTCTTCGGATTTGAGGCATTAGATGCAGTTGAGTGCACCCAATTGCGCCATGTTCAGCGGGCTTTGTTTGTTTGTTACTCCGGCTCTGTTATAATATTATGCGGGTGCACTCTCCCAGTTACATATGAATATCCGGATTCGTCCACACCCCCCCACTAATACCCATGCATCATACATCGGAACATGGCTTTTAGTGTGGCAGTGTGAGAGTGATTCGTATCTATGTGCATGTTTCAGTATCCATATCCATTACTACTGAAGCGTATGAGAAACAATTTCAATTGTCTTTGCAACGTGCCACAATCCCAACAGCCACGTTTCTGTGGGCAAGGCCAAGTGGCACGCAACACAGAGGCAGCTGCAGCAGCCGCAGGCAGAGACTGCGACGTTACTGTCCTCTGCCGCTTACACTTTTTTTTATGCCTTTCTTCGCTTTTCCAAACCGAAGCATTTTTTTTATTTGTTTCTGTGCCATTTTGTGGTCGATTCGAAGCAGCAAATGAAAAATGCAAGAAAAATAATTTCTTTGTGGCAAAGTCGAAAATTAAAACAAGAATTGCGATTTAATAAATTGCAACAACAACAACAACGACGACAATGACAAACCAGCTAAAACTATGCAGCATAGTTCAAGTCAGCAGAGGCTTAGGTTGAGTTTTGCGAAGGGGATCGGGCTTTGAGTTACAAATTAATTACAAAAGATTTATTCAGAAGTTCTTTTAGTTGTTAAGCTAGTTGGATTTATTTTTAAAAATTTCTGGCAATGGTTTTTTAAGAAAATCTTAATTTTACTAATTAACAAAATTTTTTTTCTAGGGCATAGGATGTCCTTTAACAGGTGAGTCCATATTTATAATAATATAATATATAAATAACTTTAAAAGATTGAAAAATGGTATATAAAAAATTAAGCGAGCGCCCTATTTTTCTTGTTTTTTAAGTTTTCAAGAAGGACTAAGCTCGACTATGACACATTATCTACGTTAATTAAATTCTAAATAGTTCCAAGTAATGACAAATTATTATTAAATACTTAATGTAATAATATATATATATAAGTTTATTTTTTTCGGTATGAAGGTTCACGGCGATTTTGATTCCTTGCGTCATTCTATGTTGTATTCCGTTTGTTTTTAAATAAATTTGAACCACATTTGGAATTTTGAAGTTTTGTAGAGTACCCAAGTACTGTACCAAATTTGATCAGAATCGGTTGACTATATCCAATCTATTGACCCAAAGAATCAAAATCGTTGTGATCGCCAGAACGTTTTTTTGGCTCCATAAAAATTGTCCCGCCCTAATGTCTACTAATAAAAAATACATATTTTTTTTTCTTTACATTCCAAAAATCATATTTTAAGCAAAAAAGAATTTTACTCCAACCTTTTAATTTCGTTTTTTTTTGTATATGGGTTATTCTCTGTCAAATCAGCCATTTTTAGCATAAATGAACGGTGTTGATAATTTGGTATCCCCAACTTGTACATTTATCAATAAAATAATGTTTGCACTCTTTCTACCATCTTGGAACCGTCATATTAGATCTGCCATCTTGTTATTTTATTTTGTAATTCAAATATTCTAAGTCAATAAGATTCGCAGGAAATTAAAGAAATGCGTGAAAAATGTTTTCACTAGTCTAAAAGCATCAAAATACGCTGTGATTTTGAAAGGATTCAAGTTTCTACATTTTTCCCATATTTCTTGGCTTACGGACAAGTTCAAATTGGTCGACACTAGGTATGCTCGTTTCCGGAATCGAACCGAATCGAAGTACTGAGAATTCCAAAAAAATTCGCTACCGATCCGTTTCAATTCTACCAAAAAGATATCGACAGTATCGGTGTCGAGTTTTTACTCTTTTTTTAAGAAGAATTGAACAAAATTGAAATCGACAAAAAAAAACAAAATTTACTAATGTGTTAACTCTATTATTTTTTGAAAGTGGCGCCAGCTAGACCAGAATGCGATATTTCGCATGGGCAACCACCTTAAAAGGACTTTTTGGAAAATAAATTGTAATGTAAAACGAATTTTAGTCGATACCGATATTAAGCAAATCGATCGACAATTAATTGAGAACCAAAATATCGATACCGTTGTACCCCGTCTAGCTAGTTCATCTGCCTTGCAGTTGCCAACGATATCTCGGTGGCCTGGTACCCAAAGCAGATTTATGGTAAAGTATTTAGTAGCATTTCGTAAAAGCTCGTAACATTCCATTACTGTTTTGGATGTGAGCCTTTCTGACTGTAGTGCTTTTAAAGCAGCCTAACTGTTAGAACTGATCTGAATTTCCCTTTCTGTCAAAACACGATTCTTAGTTATAAGAATACTTTCTATTATAGCTATGACTTCTGTTTGGAAAACACTGCAATGATCTGGTAAGCGGAAGGTTTCGTTAATGCCCAACGATTCCGAATAGACTTCCCCTCCCTCTTGATCATTGCGTATCAACTTCGATATTCTCGATATTGGAAATATCGTATCGGCATCGCGCATCCCTAGTCGCCACAGAACTGGTAACTCCATAAACCGTATACTAATGAAGTAGTTTTGAAACGACCGAAGAATTACTAATGCAAGAGTGGGTTTCCAATTATAATGCCTTGATAAATTTATAAAAATAATAATACCTTCAGCAGGTTTCGTATTATTTTTCTATAATAATGTATATTATATCCTATGCACATTTTTTAAGTCTTATAATATTATAATAAAAAAATAAAAAATAAGAAATAAATAATAATAAAAAAATCCTTAAATTACTATATTTCACGTTAACTGTAAATATTATAAATTAAAACTTTGAAATATATTGGATTAGAAAAAAAGAAATAATAATAAATTTATTGCGAATATAATCGCAATATAATAATTTTTCTTAGCAATGGAATATAAATACTGATAATAATACTTTTTGATTCAAATTTTTCCACGTAAGAATATTTGATTGTGCCTATATATCGTTATCGATGTCACGCGAATAAATTTAAAAATTGTTATTTTTTTAAAATAATTTGTATAATATTAATTCATTTTTTTATTCAATAAATAATTTAAAATAAAAGTAAATTTTGATGGCTTACAGCAGTACAATGTTGACCATTACTCCCAATGCCCCCCTTTACTACGCTACTGTTTCAAGTACTTTGCTGTTTGTGTTTTAGTCTTTGTGGTTTATGACTGTGTATGCATGTGTGTGTGTGTTATGCGTCTGTGTACGTGAGTGTGTGAAATTTTCCCATTTTACGACAGAGAAAGTAAAACAAAATTTTATATAAAAGGTTTTGTTCTGAATTCTTTTATTTAATAGCTATTTGTTTTTGGTTTACAAACACTTTTAAGTTGTTTATTTTTCTGCTGGTGTCTGTGTGTGTGTGTGTGTGTGTGCAAGTGTGTATTTGTATTTGCGAAAATAAAATTCACAAAAAATTTGCAAGGTTAAAGTTTGGCTACGACTCTTGGACATGAGTTGAATGCCCGGCCAATTACCAACAACTTGTTCGCACTTTCAGTTTTAACTTTTTTGTTTGATGTCAGTTTAGAACATATGTTGTAGAAAAGTTGTTCCCAACTTTCTATTTCATGTGAGCTGAAAAGTAATGACCAAATTTTTTTATAGCATTTTCCAGCGTTAAAATAAAAACAAACAAAAAACAACCAAAAGAAAGTGAAAATTTTGTTGCAGGGTAATCAAAAAGCCTCCACTTGGCAGTGAGGCGTGCGCTGAAAATCTCACGCTAATTAGCTTTTATGTATATAAGTCGGTGTCTAGTTGACTTTACGACTGACTGAATGACGGGAGCACTGAGAGATTGAATACAGATAAGATTGTGTGGCAATTGGCGCAAAGTCATCTTTTTGGTCCTGCTTTGTATATTCTCTTGGGGTATATAGATATTTATATGAAGAAGATTGCGCCCATTTCTAAATGAGCATCATGACTAAGAATTTTTTCTATTATTCTTTAGATTGACTGCTTTTTGTGTATATTCTATATAACAAACTTGACGTAATTTGTCCTAAGTCTAACTTAGCATCTGTGAGGTTGCTGTTAAAAGTAAATAGTCTTAAAAGACCATTATATTGCTTCGTTAGCTTGGGGGTCTACTTGGATAACAAAATAAAACAGTCCCAATGATTTTTAAAAGGTAATTACTCAGATCGGTATATAATAAAGATTACTTTATTTTTTTAAATTTTTTTAACACAGCTAGTGAATATTTTTGAACGTGATTGATGAACGCTTTTATTATCAAAGCTATCAATAAAGAAAGGTTAGGTTAGGGTGGCAGTTGGGACTGACGTCCAAACTCACTTAGTCCAAGAATAGGTCCGTTGTGATACCGCTAGAGTGAGCTATTTCACCACTCTTTCCCTCACGAAAGGTCACCTATATTAGGTGAGGAAGCCATCCGTCTGCCTGAATCAACATTAAAAGGCGTTTTGGACTCTGTTCAGAGAGCTGAGATAAATCGTCAAGAAAGTGTGACTTTTAGAACCTAAATATTTTATTGCCCAGCCCAGGGCAATGACACCGTCTCCAGCTCCTCTTCATCGCCACAGCTTCTACGGAAGTCATGGTGGGGAGAATTCAACCTGGATGCGTGGTTTCCTACCAACCAGTGTCCCTTGATGGCACGGATAACAGATGAGCACTGGGCTCTATTCAGACAGCAAAGTTCTTTGGTTCGTTTACTGCAATATGTCGACCAAGCTTTCCACGAGATTCTACACGTATTCGATGTCCGATTCCACGTTCTATTTGCACAGAGAGCGAAAAATTTCGTATTCTCAGTTTACAACTGGCCATTGACATACCCAGGCCTCCTTGTCTTGAAGGAGGATGCTGTTAGTTCCTTGTCTAGCCAGTTCATCCGCAATACAGTTACTCTCGAAGTCTATATGTCCTGGGACCCATATGAGGTGAATTGAAAAATGCTCAGCCATCTCCTCAGAGACAAGCGGCAGTTATTCACTGACTTCATGACTTGGATGTCCGAGAAGATACAAATGTTCTTATTTCGAGCTTGTAGGTTTCCTATTGTTATTAAAGCCTCCCGGATTGCAGTGAGCTCTGTGAAAAACACTGCAGTGGTCCGGGATTCGAAAAGCAGGTCTAACGTTTAAATCCTCAACGTCTAGCTTGGAACCGTCGCGACGGTGTATATCTTTATCGAGCCCGCTGGGCCTGGTACACCTGTATTCTAATCCTCCTTGATACAAAGTTTTTGTTTTAATTATTGAGGAAATTCGGTTAAAATAGGTTTTAGATAGATAATCCGTTTGTTTATGAAGATATCATAGCTAAATTTGGCATATGAAAGTTTCTTAGAGATCCCAGGCTGTTTTGATCAAAGTCGTTTGGATATATCCCAAGCCTTAATGGGTTCGAAAGGTCAAATAATCGCTTTTAGTGAAAAATTTGTAGCCAAAATCGGCGATCAAAAATTTGTTGGTTCCGAGTTTGATCGCAATACGAAGGGAGAAAAATTTTATATATTAACCAATCTGAGCTTTTTAAGTTAGGTATTTCGGTACAGTTTTTAAAGAATTTAGCGAAAGGCTTTCATAGACTTATTTGATTCAATAAAATATTTTTTATATGCAGTATCATGAATTTTTTAGGAATGCTTTCACTGGTTAGATATTGTTATAAAAAAAAATTATTTCTGTGCGAACTAAAAATCTGAGTAAGACTTTGGAGGTCCAATTTGAAAAGAACGACCCATATGCATACATTGTTGTGCTAAAAAGCTTGATTAAAATGGGCATATTGCGCCGACGTCTGTATACTCTTTCTGAGTTAAAGTCATACTAAACTAAGATCCTACTATGCCGGTATTAATTTTAAAGTCTGAGAAATTGCAGTAACAGTTTATTTTTAAAATTTGGTGTTTTCTTTCGAAAGCTAGTTTTTACCTTCGCCACGCCTATTTTTGTGGACTGGCAAAACTGGAAAATCAGACTATTTGTAATTTTAAAAAATATTTATATCCTCAAAATGAATGCAATATTTGTTTAAATATAAAATGCAGAGGATAACTTTAACACACAAACCAATACACACAAACACCTCGCAATAGTCTTATACCTCCGTATTGACAGCCGCTATCACACGCAAAAATCAGATTTGAAATTCATCAAAGCGATTATGAGAACACCCGTAACACGTAAAACATAAATTTCTTTTATATATATGTATAGAAGATAGAGCTCAGGCCCTTTCTGTTTTATAAGGTCCTATTAAAAGATTTGTGTTTTCGTTTTAATTTCTGCTTTTATTACAAATTTTTCTTAATTAAATAAACTCAAATTCCACCCCATCCATGCTAGTCACAAGTATCCCTATTTTCTTGCAACCACAAACCTCTAGAGTATTCAATTATCGATACTTCAACTAGGGCTCATCTCTCATGCTTTTCATTTTGGTTTTGCTTTTTGCGACGGAAACCAGCAACCTGCCTCAAGTTGTGGCACGTTGAGTCGTCTCATCCGGCAATTGGCATCTGGCAACTGTTGACCACAAAATAGCTGTCCGCAAGTTAAACGGGCACAATATGTGGCTGCAATTTTTCATTTAAGTTTTTAGCCAAATTAGCGGCAACAAAAAAGGCCAAAAGCAGCAACCACAACAACAACAGCAACAACAAGTTAAATGGTGTGCAAGAAAAATGCGATAAATATTTCTATTAATGCGCAAGTGTCTTGTGTCAAAGATAATTTATATTTATTTATATTTTAACTGTCGAGCTGGAGACACATTTCGCTTTCTTTTGGCCAGGCCAAGTGAAACTTTGTATGCGCCCCTCGTTCCAGCTAATAGCCACACACACGCACACACACACAGACAAACAAATCATGGGACACGCACTCTCGCTCTTGACTTGACCAATGACCGCACCGAGCTTGTCCATGGACAGCCTCAGTGGAACCTTGTAATTAGATTCTTAAGTGTCACAAATTACAACAAGAAAGTGCGTATGCCATCTTGAATATTTAATGGCCACTCAGTCAACCTATGCGCTAATTAAGATGATAGCATCAACCAACAACCAAAAACAACAAAAAACAACCAAAAATACAACAACAACAACAAACTAACTAACTAACAATCAAGTAAAAGGTAAATTAAATTAACTTCATCTTTACTCACTGACTGAGTATCATCATACTTGGCCTAATGCTAGGGCTTTGTAGATTGCCAACAGTTAAAAGTTTCACTCCCAAAAGTTACGAGCCATTTTATAAGGATGCCCGTCCGTCTGTCTGTCGGACTGTCTCTTCAACTACCTACCTATAATAAATAGATTCCGAATTGCGGGCAAAGTAAAGTTGCGCTGTAATGTTTGTTTGACTTCCCGAGCTGAGCATTACCAGTTTAGCTTGGAGGGCAACTGCATCCAGATGAGGCTGGCAATAATCTTAGCCGGCTGGCAGACTTGTTTACATGGTCATGGCTCTTGCCAAAAACTGTGCAGTGAACTTGAATCTGGCTCCGCGCAAACTTTGACTGCTGGCTGCTAGTTTCACATACCTACATAGTATATATTGTAGTTCGACGACTAGAGATGGAAACTGGTTGGGATCGATGGTGTGGCTGTCGTGGGAAGATTTTTTTGTAAATAGTAGCCAAACAGTTTGTCACAAAAATGGCGTAAAATTTTGATGATTTTTACGAAATTCACGCGAAATTCCAATTATTTATCGAGTGAGTTATCGTTAGCTGAAAATTGGGTTTTGAATTTTAGACTTTTTTTTTAAGATTTTTTTTTTCTGTGAATTTACGCACATAAAATGACACTAACAAATTCGGAGAAAGAAGGGGGCCGCTTCACTTATTTTCGCCGATATATATATTTTTTATCCTAGTCAGCATACGTTATTTTTAATACGAATATACCCATGCTCGTCGATTCGACGAAATGGCATGCAATTAAATATTACTAAAAAATTAAAGAACCCAATTTTATGCAGCTTAATGAAACTATCCAATTACTTACAATAGAATAACATATAGTTTTAATTTTTATGTTTTCGATAGTTTATTTATACCAAAACAAAAAGTCTCTATTTCACTTGGCTAGATTATCCCTCTTGGTCCACTCCCAACATTTTTTTCACGGGAACTTTATCAGGAGACGCTTTTGATATTTACATTTTTTGTTTTTTAAACATCTAAATATCATAAATTGTGAAATTTTATATTAAGTGGTTTGCTATATTTATCGGTAATAGTTCCGATAATGCAGAATCTACTCTTTTATAAGACTGGGATATAATTTTTTCATAAAATATTTATAATTTTGAAGGATTTCCTTAAATGCAAGCGAGATATAATATTTTTTTTTTATAAATATTTTGTATATGATGGTTTATAATGTTCACAATGGCTATCTATTCCATTTTGGGGAACAGGTCATATAGCTGCACACTCGATTCAAACTGCCAACTCCTCCTTTAATTTTATTGTAGAATTATTTTAATTATCATCTTCGTGGTCAAAATCTTAGTCGTTATATCTGGCGATAAGACTTACAAATTTCTTAATCCGGTCACTAAAAAAGACAGGCATCTATGTTAAAATATAGAAAAATCGAGAAAACCTAAAATAAATACAAAAAATAACATGTTAAAGGCTGCAATAGAAAAAAAGTCACACTAAAGCTTGCCATCATAATTATGACGAACATCAATCCTTAGATTAACTAAAAAAATCGTTGATTCGAAAAGTATTTCGGGTAAAGGGTTAAGATATTCAATTGGGTTTTGTTTTTTTTATTATAGTTTTATTTTGAAGGTTAAATATTTTAACTGATTCGTGGCGTATAAGACTAAATAAATTTAGTTGTTGGATGTCAAAATTACAGATTATAATATTCTCTAATTAGAGCATGATTTTTCTGATCTGTACTCTGAGCATAAGGTAATACTAAGCTACTGTAAATAATAATAATATGACATGTTCTAAAAATATAAAAATTTGAGAATATCTACAAAAAATTTCCCAATTATTTCTATTTCACGCATTTGTCTCGAAATTCGATGACGAATTTGTTCGTCTCTCACCTTACTGATCTCGGCAATATACTTTTTGGACGTCTGCGGTTCCATCTGCCCCGGGAGAAAGGAAATATTTTTAAAAAATTATAGAACTAATCCTTTTTCAAATGAAATTTGAGGTTTGATACGAATAGTAAATACATTAAAATTTGGCACAGATCTTATGTTTAATTCCGACAGGAAATTGTGAGGTTATAGTCCATTGCTAACTTAAAAGACCTACTTAAAATATAATTTAAATGTAGGTGCTTTTTAATAAGATAAGTATACGAAACGTGAATAAAAAAATTAATGATTTCAAAAAGGGTTGCAACTGAAGTATAAATTATTGATAGTGTCACCACTCGATAGTATTGACTTCGAGAGCCAAAACTGTCGATAGTTCCGATAGCAAGTGGGGATAGTTAAAAATGTTTAAAAGAAATGTTTTATTCACGATATTGTAGGATATTAAATACTTTTAAAATTACATCTCTAAAAAGCGAAAACAGTGTTCAACAATTACCAATCAAAAATATTATCCGTTCCTGCGCACATTTCTATGTTTCAGTCGGGTCGTTCTGTCCAAATGTATATGTTAAGACCACTTCTACCGAATATCCTCTCACTTTCAGTAGAAGTGGCAGAATACATAAATACATTTTCACTGAGTTTTGTAGCCCAACACAGTTGGATCTATGAGAGTAAAGTAATTTTTAGTTTAGTTTTAAATTGTTAATATAAATCTTCCAAATGCCAAATAATATGCGATATGATATTACATTTGCGATCTCTTTTCTGTTTTTTACCTTTGAATTTATGAATTCGATATTTTAGAAATAAGTTATATAATATACTCTACTTCCGGCTTTATCAGAAGAAATTTTTACCCAAAGATTTGTTCCCATTTAAATAGCAATAAAAGGAGTTAAAAAAAAAAAAAAAAAATTGATCTTCATCCGTGACAATGACAAGCATTGCCGTGACCAGGATTCGAACCTGGGTTACTACGGCCACAACGTAGGGTCCTAACCACTAGACGATCACGGCTATTGGAGACTCTTGACAGCTAATAGCAAAGTACCCCAACCGCCGCCGGCTATCTGCAGCAACGATCAATTGCTGGAAAGTAGATATCTGGCTAATGGTTCGTGGCAAGGATCTCAGCATTGTTTTTGACTTACTACAATCTCGAACCGCTACCGTAGCGCACACTTTTAGCTATGTCCTTGCTAAATAGCTTTGAACGCTTTGATGAAACAGCGGGAAGTCCAAATATCAATACCATTGGAGCATTCATTCATATATTATCTCAATTTGGAGTTTGTAGTGTAAAAATAATTAGCAGAAACATGGTATGAAGGTGTTTGGTTTTCTGAAAGCTGCAGCAAGTGTTTTAATAAACTTCCCATCTGTATCTAAAATATGACTCTAGTAAATCAAAGTTTTATGTTTCTTAAGAAAATTTAAAAAAATTGTTCAGAAGAATGTATAGGACTAAAAAAACGTATAGTGATCTTATAGATATAGCTGAGTGACATCACACGAGAACTACCATATCTGTGCTACATTAGAATACGTTGAGGTTCAAGAAAAAATTTTACTTATAAGGCTCTTTAAAGTTTTTTTTTAGAATCTTGAGTCTAAATTAACAACTTACAATAAAAAAGAGTGTGGCCATATTTGAAATTAACCTTATATTTTACATAATTTTAACTTTTTCCAGTCAGCTTTTTTATTAGCCATAAACATGTTCTAATTTTTTTTTTATTTCCGATTATTGAAGATGTTCTTGAAATAAAATACACAATTATTTAGTATTTATTTTGTTTTTTATATTTTTTATATTAATATAACTTAAAATTATAATAATCGCCAGTTAATTAATATATGAGGCAATACAATTTTTTAAAATTAATTTCAAAACCTCTACTTAAATTTTTATTTTAATAAACAATATAAAAAAAAAATATATTTATATAGAATATATACTTTATATGTGATCATGTGTCAGTCATTACGACTAATCTAGAATTGATTTTTGGTCTTACATGGAAAGAATTTAAAAAAAATTGTACTTAATCAACTAACTTTTTATGGTCGGATTTGGTGACTCTAAAACCGTCGAATGGTCAAAAAGGTTCGAAGTGTAACCATTTGCTTGTTTTCTTTTCGACATATTTGGCACTCTGCCAATTTCTTGTCCCTTAAATTGTCAAAAAAGTTGTTACACATAAAAGTATCGATATATCGCCCAAAACCATCTATAGTATAACAAAATGTAACAATCGGTACTATCGATAGTGCCATCGATATTATCCCACCTCTATGTTGCAATCGTATAAATAATGTGAGATCTGGGTACTGTGTATATTAAAATTCGGATGTATCGACTGTAACCGGGTTATTTGCTTTCTTTCTGTTTTTTCTAAGAAATAAACAATATTTTTTTGGCCATATACTATCGTGTTTTACATTACACTTCTAACTAAATTCTTTATTCTGCCATATTTTGTACGTCTTTAATTTAGAGATCTATTTATGGCCTAGAAACTTATTCTGGTTCAAAGTATCACATTTTTATCTATTCTCCATAGAAATTAAACATGAATATAAAAATTTTCATGAATTTGCGAACGTGACTGATTTAATTTAAGTACTGCTAAAATCCAAAAATGAGGGTGTTAGCGAAGAGTAAATATTAATGTGCCAAAATAAGTCAAGATGTTGCTTATTCAGGCTTCCTTTTTCAAGGTCTCTGTAACGTAAACGCAACTGTTATGTTGTTAGGTGTAGAAGGTACAAGCCATAAAAAAGCGTCCTTACATTTTTCACTAACTGTATTTGTACCGCCAAAGTGCTTAATATTGATTTCCTTTTCAGGATTATGGTCTCACCACCTTTGCTAATGATGTTGCGCTGTAACAATTTTTCATAACTCAAACCAAGCGGTTTCGCTTGAATTTCACAATATTTATCTACTACAGTAATTTGTCATACGCTCTTACTTAAAGGCCTAACATGTGCTGTAACGTACACCTATTAATTTCAGCCCTATGACACACAACATGCTTTAGTTACCTGGAACTTTGCATATATCCCCCATTATAGCCATAATAAAAATCTAACATGAAATGGTAAAAAAAAAGATTAGAGCAATTTATTTAAGCAGTGAAAGTTGCCAACTTCTCGATCGGTCACAAACGTGACTAACAACTTTATTTGCATGTTTCGTGAGCTAATATCCGGTCACGCGCTCATCTCTAGCAAAAATCCAAAGTTATATTATAGTTTGTTAGTCATTGCTGCATCTTAAAGGTTGCCATTGGTATTCCTTGGTAAGCATTTTCACCTGGCTGCAGCCATTTTGAGGCAAAAAGATGCTTTCACTTTTTCCCCGATGTCACGTTCACCGGTGTTTCAATTTATCATTTAAGTGTGCGGACGGACAGACTAACGGGTAGACGGGACGGATCGACGTACGGACAGAGACTTTTGGCCACCCGCAGCAGGTGCAATGAACTGCGACAAAAACAAAAACAACAAGCCAAACAAAACCTTAAAAAAAGGTGTTACAACTCATCGGGGAACTTCTGGGGCTACTGCTTGGCTTTGAGCTGTGTCATTGTCAAGGCAACCACATGGGTGGTTGACAGTTTTGTCCGAGTCGCTGAACCTTTTTTTATGGGGTTGGCGGCGCCTGGACGCAAACACAAGCAATATAGTTTACATTGGCAGCTCGACGCTGTCTCATATTTAAATAGCAATTTGTTTTAACAAATTCTTCAAGCAGGATTTAACAAAGTCTTAAATAAAGCGTTGCTTGTGCAGCTTTAGGGTTTAATGCTGGCAAAATTTATATATAAATAAAATTGCGCTAATTTTCGTAAGGATGTTTTTTTTTTCAGACGTCTGACGTCAGAGTCGCAGTTGCTGTAGGCAGCGTTTTGGTTATACCCTGTAATTGCAGGGCACATCAAATTTTGTAGAGCTCTGCAAAAAGAGTGTGATAGATTAGAATTTGTTAATTTATAATTTAAAGACGCGAAACTACCAAGAGGTGCTCAGAGTCCCACAAGAATATTTTTTTTAATGTATTCGGTAGATATCTGCCCCTTTAAATGCTTGCATTGTGATTTTTTTTTCCGAAAAGGGTCCAAGGTTTTCAAAGGTCTTTTGTACCATACCCATAACTTAAAGCAAAAGACTTTCTGCTTTCCGCATGAAAGACAGTAGGTCTTTTGTTGGTATTGACCTAATATGGAAGGCACTAATCCGTTCCTTTCCCAAGTAACAGGCTCTGTCCCATACCAGCGCTGGGCAGCCACAAAGAATATATCTGGTGGTTCCATCGTCTTTCTAGCCAGAGTCTGCACTCTGAAAAGTCCGATAGGCCAATTTTTTGTAGATGGACAGATAGGTATGCTACCAGGAGTTTTAGGTCCTCTCTGCCAAGACCTTTTGTGTTGATCGTATCCAGAGTCGAAGCCCCGGCAAGGAGAAACAGTATCTCCTATGTTCTCTTGCAACCATTTTGTTTATCATGGTTTTGATTGTGGAATAACCAATACCACAAAACGGCGCAGGAGATGCAGTCAGGGTGATGGCACCCTGTAGTGCTAGATCGTCAGCGATCATATTACCATCCACTCCTGAGTGTCCAGGTACCGAACATAGTACGACTTTGTTCCGGGCTGTGAGGGTTTGGAGATATTTATGGCATTTTTTAACCATTCTAGGAGATGCTTCAGGATGATAATGCCTAATAGCAGCTTGGCTATCTGAATAAATGCAGATGTTGCTCCCCTAGTTCCCTTGAGAAGGATACTAATGGCGCAGATGTCTATAGCATGAATCTCCGCTTGAGAAGACGTTGGGTCAGATGCCCATTGCGGTAGAGATTCTGGTGGTGGATCAACGATTCCACACCTATACCTCAGTTTGGACCCATCCATGAACCATTGTTGCCACCGGAGACCCACAGGGGCTACCATCGGCCAAGTCTCCCCGCTTGGAGAGAGATCTAAATTTCTTTGTTATGAAATAGTTTCGTGATCATAAGATCTGATCTAGAGCAGATCGATACGTCAGGAAGGAAATATATTGTATAAGTGCAGTATGACCAGTGTCACTTGCTAAGATTCCAGATGTGACCTGGGCTACGTAGTACACTCTGCATGACTTTTGATGAAAATGTGCAGTGGTGTGAGTCAAGAACTGACTCCTTGACAGCTGTCGGACAAGTACGCATCGCTCCCAAGAGTCTTTGAAGCTTGCTGCACTTATTGAATCATTTTGCTGCGTCTTGGGCCACCACTCAAGGGCTGCATATGTGACGATAGGCCGTACCATTATACAGTACAGTATCCATTCTATAATATATATATGCTGCCAAAGAATATTCTACAAGCCCACATGGCTCAAGTAGCTTTGGAGAACACTTGTTCTAGTGGGAGTTCCAGTTGAGTCGTTTATCTAGGAACACATGAGATATTTGACCTGGTCGGAGTACACTTAGATATTTGACCTGGTCGGAGTACTCCACCTCAGGGTTGAATTTGAAGCTGCAAGTTGTATCTCTTCGTAGAGGAACAATCACAGCTTTTGGGGGTTGATGCTAAGCCCTTCACTTAGACACCAGTTTAGGGTAATTTGAAGACATTATCCATCATCTCTCTTATGGTGCCTTAGTATTTACCCGTCACTATGATAGCCAGGTCGTCTGCGTACCTACAATATTTACATATTCTAATCAATTTTATTCGCTTAAAGTGGACTCCCCCCGATACAATGCCAAAGATTTCAATCCTCGAAGTATGGCCAAATATCGTCTCCAGTTCACAGTGTTCGTGTTTAATAGTCTCAAAGTGAAGTCTCCAAATTTCAAAGTTTTAAGTCAAGTCGAGCCAAGTTTAGTGAATAATAATATGTGTCACGAGACTCACGAGATTTGACTCCTTACTGGTCTTCTTTTATATAAATTTCAAAATCTAAACTCATAGATATAGTCTTTTATAGTCAATAGAATTTTGAGCAGAAACTCTTCGAATTTCTTAAAGTGCTGCTCTTCAACGCATTCTATTATATTGTATTTATATCTTTAAATATTTTGCACTATATATTTAAGATTGTAAAAATCAACCTAAGCATAAGTTACCACAAAAGGGTATTCGAAAAATAATTGTAATTCCAAAATAGGGTACAGGGTATCTCCCTATCAGTCGTCTACCCGACTGTACCACTTTTTTTCTTTTTTTGTTGTTGTTTTAGCTGTGATTGTCTTTGTCGTGTGCGACGTTTGTGCCCTGCAACTAGAAAACATGGAAAATTATGCGAAAAATGAAATGAAATTTTCTTAGCTCTATCATGACAGGCAGCATGACAAGAGCAGGCAAGTCTATAGACAGCACAAAGGAAAAAATCCAAAACAAAACAAAGAAAATTCACTTAAAATGTGAAAACTGTGACTTTGGTCAAAAGTTTTCTTATTTTTTCGTTGTTGTTTTTGTTTTTTTAGGCCCAGGCATTACTTGCCAGATACATTACGTACTCTACTGTTATTCACTTTCTTGCCTCCAAAGCCTCAAAGTTGTTGGCAGTTGCCTGTTGGCAATCCTCGGTTGGCATCTTTGGCACATTGATTGATGAGCCTGGCTCATAGCACACAGAGAGATCTTAACCTCCGCTTAGGCTGCAAACAGCTAACATCTATTGCCATCTTGATTGACATTTAACATTGAACTTTGTGTTCGAACGTTGACCAAAAGCGGTGCAGCTTCTCTATAGGCTCCATGGCAAACATATCCAAAAATCAAACTCCGAACCGAACGAAATTTCACCACAAAAATGCTGCCTCACTTGGCCAAAAACCAAATCTGTTCTGGATATCATGCTATGATACAAAATAAAATTATGTGCAGCATATTTATGTTGATGCTATATATAGTATATAAATATATACTATACTATACATAAATGGAAGAGCACAGAAATTTGCGATGCAAACGTTTGAGATGACGTTGAGGTTGCCCCAGGGATAAACACAAAGCAATAACAGCAACAATATTTTCCAAGCGGGGTGGCAAATATATAATTTGAAATAGACAAGTGCAGAGCAGCCGCTGGATAAGATGTAGATGAAGGAGCGGCTAAATAAAATAACATAAAAGTAAGTGGCTGGAGGTGAGACTTTGCTATTTCCAGCGCTGCCTTAGGCAAATGTTTGTACAAACCCGAAATATACATTTTTATACACTTAAAGGGAGAGACATTTTGATTGTCTTAAGTATTTGGCAACACTTTAAAGGTGCCAAAAATACCTTGTGTAAAGTAGGATATAATCTTAATTAAGGTGATTCTGCTTTTATGGCTATGCGCTCAATTTTTAATTAAATCTTTGAAAAAAAAACTGGCTTTCGAGCAGGAAAACATTTGTTTAAGGCATCCAAACGCTCTGTAAATAAGGTTCCTTAAATATTTATTTTAAAAATTATTTTAAAGTTTAAATAAGGCTAGATAATATTCTTCTATGGTGTGACGAACCCGATGTGTGTTAAGGCCTGTATCGCTCGCCTCCATCCGGGACTTTTTTGATACTTTCGTAGTCATGGAGTTTAAAAAGGAAATGACGGCTGACTGGGCCTTCGACTCCCTTGCATGGTAGTAGATGTCCACTTACGCATCCATGCAAAACGTCTCTCAAACGCAGATCGGCTGAGGGGCCGCCTTCTCATATTAGCTCACCCCTAGAAAGAGGTATCCAAGGTGCTAACCAGAGGGTACCTAGCGTAAAACTGGAGGTTGTGAGCTACTTGCATCGGCCAGTTAGGGAATCGTCGCTGGTCACTCACTGTGTGTCAATCAGACAACTTTCCGAGCAATCGCACCCCAAAGATCGACCCCACCCTCCTGAGATAATATTAGTATTAAATATATTATTTTTAGGGAAATACTTTGGTACAAGAACTTACCAGCTTGTAAACGCTTGAAATATTGACTCGACCTAATCTTAAGATTTTACGAGGGTGGTCTGAAAAGTACTTAGCATCACCGACTGATGGCGCTACTGTTATACAAGAAATTTACTATAGTGTAGTACATTCTCGTAGACATTCATTCATTGTGTGGCCATGACAACCCATTCTCGGGTTATGGCCGACCTCAACAGCTCTCGCTAGACGCCTCTGCTTTGCGCGCGCCTTTTCCAATTAGAAATACCAAGGGAGGATAGGTTCTCCTCCACTTGATCTTTCCATCGGAGTCGTGGTCGTCCCCTTCGACTTCTTTCGTGACTTTCACTTCGAAAACCTTTTTCGCTGGAGCGTCGTTATCCATATAAACGACATGCCCGAGCCAGCGCAGACGTTGCATTGTGATGCGCTGGACAATATCTATGGCGTCGTAGAGCTCGTACAGTTCGTGGTTCATCCGTATGCGATAGTCGTCCTCAAAACGAACGGGACCGAAGATTTTACGAAGATTTTCTCTGTCAAACACCCCAAGAGCGGATGCAACTGTCCGTGATCACAAGCTCTTGCTTCTGCGCCGTATAAGAGCACGGGCAAGATGAGATTCTTGTAGAAAGTTACTTTTGCTGGTCGAGAGATGTCTCTGCTACACATCTGCTTACTGAGACCATAGTAACACCTATTGGCAAATGTGATTCTTCGCTTTATGCTCCAGGCTGATGTCATTTTAGGTGTTAACGGCGGTGCCAAGGTATGTGAATTCCTTGACCACATCAAAAGTATAGCGGTCCGCTGCAACATGGGAGCCCTGACGCCATGCGTCCTGTTCTCGTAGACGGTACTGTCTAGATCTCATCCAATAGATTTTTCTTACAATATAACGCCATCGGGTGTAATAATGTGTACTTATCGGATCGACCTGTTGTAAAGTTTTCCACTGCCCTTAATAAATATGAAATCCTGTCGAAATTCGTAAGAATTTTGAAGTGTGGTAGCAAGTGAGAGTGATAAAATTTTAAACGACTTTGGTTTTACTCATGAATATTCTGAGCTTTGATTTCTCAAATGTTACATTAACTTTTATGTTGAAATAACGTCCGCACTTCCAATTATGACCACATGTACGTCGGCGTTCAATATCGTGAAATATGAAAGGGTTTTGCTGGTTAGATGATTTAATCCATTGGTGTTGAAATTTGTTGACGAGATTTTATTCACCTTGGCTCCAGTGTCATAACGAACAACGACGTCTGCAAGGAGATCAAAAGGAGAATTCTCTTGTCCTATAGATGAACAATAATTAGGGAACACAATAGCCGGACGAAGTTAAAAGCTGCTCATTCTATCCTGATTTGCTAAATGCCGTTGAAGCATAGATGATGACTCTAGTTGATGTAGTATTTACTACTTCTACTACTACGAATTCTGGACTCCTAACTGCAGCATCGAGCCTCTTGGTTACATTCATCATGTTGTCATTATAACGTGAAATTATCACCTTCAAATCTTCTGTGCTTGCTGCCGTAGCAGGGGGACTGACCAATAATTGTTGAGTGCCCCTTTTAGACATGTTTCCATTAATGCTTTGTTCCATGTTATTATGACATCTTTTATGAGAATCAATGAGTGATGGGTTCAAAGATTCTTTAGTTAGTAGACGCCCCTGATATGGGAAAACAGACGCTTACCTGATGGCAAATTGGCTGCCAAAATGGCATCAGGGTTTGTTGTGGACTGTTCTTAGTTCAGGACTCTTCCTCGACCTTACTGGCATGGATGGCCCTACCGATAGCTTTGTTACCGCCTGCATCGCTCTTGGATTCATCGCCCCTAATGAGCGCCCTCACCACGACAAGGTGGCAATCCTCGAGATGGATGTTTAGTAGTTCGCGTTGATTATGCCTACGACAATATTGACATAGTCATATAGTGTCAGTCACTTTAAGATTTTAAATGCGATTGTTGTGGGATTTCGTTTTAAGGTTGTAACTAATTGATGCTTACTTCTTTGCTTTATAGTGAGTATCGTTGGACCCGTTTTTCCCAAGAATTTGAATGATTAAGCTGTGTCACAATTGAATGTATGAACAATGACAAATATATAGGTAGGTAAAAGTGGTTGTCATTCCGACACACCTAGGCGTATGATAGGCCCGTTGCGATACCAATTGAGTTAGTCTTCTACTCTCCTGTATTTATGGTGAAGCACTTAGTAGCATCTCGTAAAAGCTCGTAAAATTCCATTACTGTTTTGGATGTGAGCCTAACTGACTATAGTGATAACAGATCTGAATTTTCATTTCGGTTAAAACACGATTCTTAATTAATAGAATACTCTCCATTATAGCTATGACTTCTGCTTGAATACACTACAATTATTTGGTAAGTGGTTAATGCCCAACTATTTCGAATAGACACCCCTCCTACTTGACCATTGAGTTTAGATGCGTCCGTAAAAATGGTAATCTTGCTATTGCAGTTTGGTATACCATTGTCCCAATCCTCATGAGATGGGAAACTTACTCGGAACGGTTTGTCTCAGAATAACTCCATTGAGTTAGAAAAGTCAGTGGTTCTAGGAATTTGTGGAAATTGGCGCAGAAAAGTCGAGTGTCCTCTAGAACTTATGGCTAGATCCGAAGATCCGAATAACATCATTCTCATCTGTTCCACATTGCTACCTGTCAAAAAACGCCAACAGAAACGAAAGCAGAATTTGTTTCTGTCTCTGGGTGTTTCTGTTTCTATTTTAGTTTCTGTTATTCTTGACAACACTGCTTAGTTACTGTTTTTTTGAAGTCAAAATTGTTTAAATAACTTTATTCGCTAAGGATATTTGGTTTGTCAAAGAAACGTTAAAAAATTCGATTTATCGATAAATAATGGGAAATTTTTGTTAAAAGAAATGTGATTTATGTGGGAAATATCGGAATCAAGTGCCCTGCATAGAAGTAGAGTTTCCCACCTTTAAGAGAACCAAAATATAAGCTGGCTAGTCACCGTTGATGTCTAGGAGATGAGAAGGCGTGCGAGAGGCAAAGACATTGACCGACCTTTTGCATTAGAAGGGTGCGCAGAAAATTTGGCGAAACAGTGTTGCCCCATTTTACGTACGACTACTTATGCAGTGAAAATTCAATTAGGAATAAGAATTATTCAACAATACAAATATAATATCATATAAATCATTAATTGGGGTCGAAAAAACCCTTAAAAATAACTCATTTTGATTGTAGAGATACACTGTTCATATTTTTGGGTGCTATATAAGTCTTAACAAACAAAGCTCTCTTTTATTTTTGTACAACCTATATAAGAATTGTTTGCTTTCAACTAAACCCCATTATCAAGCTTTGGTAATAACTTTATATGATTTTTGATTTCTAACGTAATACTGATAAAAACTTCTCCGGCTTTCCTGAGATAAAAGTTAATGAAGAGTATGCCAACTTCGTCGCTTGCAATTAAGCCCGCTGGCATTTTTGTGTACGCTTGGTGGGAAATATATTAAACCAAATGTAAATCAAATTGGTAATTCACTTCAATAAGGTCGCAGGCATTTAATCCCGGGCGTATTTACATAAAACCGAATTGAATCGCATTCAGCGGGACTTGACAATTTGGCAGTCCAGCGAAAAATTGCAGTGAAATTGTTTTGTGAAAACAAACAAATAATTTGAACGAAATGCTGAGTGAGTAGCTGAAGTTGTCTGCGGAAAACCTATAATAAATTCATCAAGGCAGTGACTCTTAAAGTCTTAAAGTCCAAATGTCCTACTGAGGAGCAACTGATTGTCAGTTAGCGAGTGAGTCTGTCACAGCTGCGCGGTTCTTGCAACAGCAGCAGCTCCAGCTCCAGCTTTCCAAGCAGTTGTTGTACGAGTTCGAACTGGTGGAGAGTTCATCATGGCTCATTGGGGTGCCAAGATTTGGGGTCAAAGTGAAATGTAATTGGCCTGCAGCAAGCTTTGATTGCAGAGTTTGCAACAAGTTTAAGTTGCAGCTGAGGCTGCCACAGGTTGTTGCAGCTTGTTGCAGCCGCATACCAAGCGAAACCAATGAACGGTCATGGCCATGTGTTGGTTTTTAGTAGGAGTTTTTTTAAGTTTGGCAGTGGGAGTGCAAGTGGGAGTGGAAGCACTCGAAATGTTTGTGGCTGGTGGGAGCTGAAAACTGTCAACCTAAAGTGAAAGTGAAAATTTCGTTAAGCATAAAAAAAAATTTACGCTTTTCTTTTATGCAATTGTTTTAAAGTAGTTGCAACCTACAGCAATAGTTGCTGTGGCACATAATGTATTCTGCCTCATTGAGCGTATTTTGTGGCAACAAAAGCCTTATAAATCGTTGGCTTTTGTATTCAAGCCATCGACAGCGCGACGCAGTAAAAGTTTTCGTGCTGATCTTGCAAAGTTCGTCGCTTAAGTCTTTTGTTTCTTCCTAGACTTGATCTCTGGCACTGCGTCGTTCACATGGCAGACGTAGCAGCTCAATTGCAATTGATTGCTGGCTGCTTGTTAAATGTTTTGTTTGCTTTTGTGTGTTAACAAATGGCAATTACGGCAAATTGGCGTTTACTGGGACTAGCTGCAAACTGTTGCTGCCACTGCCACTGCTGCTGCTACTTGCAACAAGCTGCGGTTTAGGCGCCTTTTTTTACGGCGGCGGCGCGAAAGTTGCATTGCGTGCCAGCTAAACGTCCAGTTAGTCAGAAAATTTATCATGAGGATTACATATGTTTGTGGACTGTACTTATAAGCACAAGCGTCAATGTTGCATGCTGCAAAAATAGAACAAAATTGCAGCATGGGTTATTTTATATGAAAATGTAGCAAGTTTGTTAAAATTTAATTACCAGCTGCTGGTAAATACACTTTCCCGCTAATAGTACTTAAACTGGTAAAGACTGCCTCAGTCTTTATAAGACTTGCTGCATGTTTCGGGCAGATAAAGCTGTAAATCTCAAGCTGAAGCCGGCTATAGTTGGCTTTTTATGATGAATATTTCATTACCAGCTTGCGCCAACCATGAATAAATTATGCAGCAGTATGCGTATGTATGTGTGTGTGTGTGTGTGTATAGCTGTGCGCAAGCTTAAGTGCATACAAACAAAGCCTGCGCTTAAATGCAGCTCAGCTGTCAGAGAATTTTAAAATGCAGCCTGAAAGTATGCTTCACTTTTTTTGTTTGGTAGCTGCCATAGCTACAAAATGGCAGCTCTTAACGCAGTCTTTAGCAGCTGATATATTAAATTTTTACGTCCAATTTTACTAGCCTTAAATTTTAGGCATGCCATAAATATGTAGAGCTTCATTAAAGTTTCCGTTTCTACTTTCTTTTAAGAGCGACAGCTGGATTTATTTTTTATTCTTTAATTTAATGCCAATTTAGCGTGCGTATGCATTTCGTTTTCTAAACAATGCAACTTGTGTCTTCTATCTATGCCAAAAGCTTTGCGTGTTCAATGAAAGCTAGCACAACCAAAAAAATAGAAAAATAAGTACTAGAAATATGGCTTCATTTTGTTGGTAGCACTTGCAGCTGCCGCCGTCTTATCTTAACTTCCAAGCGATGAAAGTGGGCGGCAGAGCTAAATATCATTAAACAGCAGCCCGAAGTAGTTGGAAAAAAGTTGAAATAATTGCAAAGATTTGCTAATTACGGCAATATACTAGCTTAGAAAATGGCTGCTGCCAACAATTTTGTTGCAGCAGTGGCACACAGTGGTCACAAAATGGCAGCTTATGGTTTGAAACGCTTGAGCAAAGATTGCTAAAAGTATACATAGTGCAAATATGTAAATAATTCTCTAGACTATTTACATATTTGCACAAAGTATATTGTTTGCAAACTTTTTATCACATCCATTGTGAAGAAAATATTTCAGTCCTTGTTCACATCAGGTCTGGCTAAGACCTTGACCCCAGAAGACAGAGTTTTAACTAAATTGTTTTAATGTTGATTTTTAAAAATAAAGTTAAAAAAAATTCAAATTCTTTACTTTAACTATTTCTGCGGAATTCTACTTGCATCAGCAATTCCTACAAAAGAAGCGAATTTTATTAAAAATTTTTCGCTTCCAGTCGAAATATTTTAAGAGTACGAACAAAATATATTGGCGGATTGACACTCGATAAAATTCGCTACAAAATGAATTGGTTAAGTTGAAGGATGTCTTCCGGGATACCACAAAATTTGCACAACTAGACAAGGAGGCATAAATACTTGAAATCTTGAAAACATTCAACTCCTTATGGTTGTCAGCCGCTATAAGCAATGCATTAAAAAGCATCGTAAAAAGCTATAAAAAATCTTATTTAGATGTATGAAAGAAAGAACAGCCAAGAATTTACTAGACCAATAATCAAAAGTTGATGAAGGTCAAGCAATATAAGACCGGCATGATTTCTGGCTTCCAGAAAATCATACACTCGTACAACAATTAGTCTAGGAAGATTGTCTTGATCCAGGAGTGCTTCCTCCGGTTTCGGCATCCAGAAACCCTACGGCTGGTCCAGTAATAATAAACATGAAGACGACCGTTTTTTTTTGGGATAGACCACTTATTCTGTTTTTTTTCGAAGCATCCTTCTCCACTTGTTCCTGGCCGCCATGCGCATTGCTTGCGTCCATTGTTGTAAATCCTATATTATTATTATTCGAAATCCAAAAAAAAAAATTTTATTTAGCAAAAAAATATATTTTTTTTAAATTTAGTATTTAAATAATTGATACTGTAATTCTTGAGCGCCCATTATCCAGCTAAAACTTTTAGCTTTTTTTCGAAGTCCTCTGAAACACTCCTATGGGAGCTATATAATATATCCTCGATATCAAAAATATCAAATAAACTTCTTTCTTCTGACATAATAACGAGCAATCTGAAAGTTTAGTTTTTCTAGCTCGTACTATCTCTAAGATCTAGGCGTTCATACGGACAGACAGACACACGAACATGGGTAGATCGACTTTCTAGTTAACCTAATCATATTTTAGGTAACTTTGGGGAGTCTCCGACGTCTCTATCTGTATTTTTCAGCTCGCCCCGGCTGGACTGATGAGTTCATGGATAAAAATATGTTTAAAATTATTTTATTTTTAAAAAATTCAATAGTTGGTAAATAATAGACAATTTACAAAAATTTTCAATAGAAAAAAAAATGTTTGTAAATAAAAATCAAATTATGTAATAACTAGGGAGCTTCGCTCACAAACCCCCACCACTACTATCGCCACATGCAGCTCAGGGGGACCACTTGAAATTAAATTCAGATCCATTGAAAAAAAAATATATGTTATTCTCTTTTGTATACTATTTTTAGTGGTACATAGAAATAAATCCATTTAAACATGAATTAAGGCTTTTACATTCATTTTCTCGTATACGGTATCGCTCCACGTTGTACGGATTCAGAACCATGATGACATCCTTCCCGTCAACAAATGTATAGGGGACGACTTTTTCTCCGCCGAACTCAATCTGCAAAATTTCTTTCAATGGTCTTGAAGAAGTAAACTCATAGCTTATGAAAGAGCCCCTGGAAATAAAATATTTTGATTTTTTTCTCTTCCAGGCTGCATTATATTTTAATTCCTTTTCTACTGTTGCACCTGGATAGGGCTACATACAACTGCCCATGTGTACATACAACTGCCCATTTATTCACTATTAATCCTACGCTATCGAAACTTTGACCCTGTGATTTGTTTATGGTCATGGCAAACGCCAACCTCACAGGGAATTGCAGCCGTTTGAGCACAAATGGCATATCAATGTCGCCCTTAGTGTCTAGTGTTATTCTCGGTATGTGAACCATTTCTTCGACTTTGTCGCCAATCAGAATTTCACATATCAATATGTTCTCTGTAATTTTTAGTATTACTAATCTAGTCCCATTGCATAGTCCATCTGGGATGCAGAGATTTCTGAGCAACATGATTATGCACCCTATCTTTAGCTGTAGGTCCGCTGTTGGGAGGCCAGACGGTGTTAGGGAATTCAAATATTCGGGTGGATATTGTAGAGCGGCACTCTCTTGATCAGCTTCAACAGTGCCCACAGAGTCAGTTGTATCAATCGAATGACTCTCACAAGATCCCCCGGTAGTCTATCAAGAATAGACAGATTTATTTTTTTCACTTCATCATTTCTTGCGACTAAAACTGCACTCGTTGCCAATTCTTCAACAATAATATCGAACGGATACATCTCGTCGATTACGTCTTCACAGGGCATGTCCTCTGGTATTTCTAATTCTTCTATTTTATAGCCACCTAAATCTAACAGCCAATTGGCATATTCTTCAGATTCTCCTTGAGCTCCCATATTTTTGTTCAGTTATAGTTGGCGGAATTTATCCCACAAATGCGATGTCTTCAAACACGCATCTAGTTTTTGGCCCTTTCCGCCTTTCTTCACTACAGGCAACGCTTGCCTAAAATCGTCACCCAAATCAACGATCTTTCCGGCGAACGGCTCTTCGCTTGCGTATATATCGCGGAACGTGCGGTCTGTCATACTCAGTATGGCTGAAGGTATCACCTAAGCCTCATCCCAAATAATCACGTCTACGTCCTGTAGTTGTTGCTTCATTTTTCTACTCCAATCAACGTTCCGTGTTCATTACGCAATGTCATGGCAAATTTAAAGTCTTGTGAGCCGGTCGCCCGTATGGAAGAAGTATAGCAGCGATCCCAGTCCAGGCAATATTTGCGATTTTTCTCTTCAAGGCCTTCTACATATGAACTAACGCTTTGTAGAGAAAAGTCTTACCGGTTCCGTCAGGTCCATCTATAAAGAATACTTCTGCACAGGTTTACCCAATATCGACCTTCCTATAACGTCTGAGCATGTTTCTGGTTCTTCGTTCATCTGCTCGGACATGCTGGTAAACAGGCCTTATTATAAGCTAATTTATGAAAATTCATCAAAAACATGAAAAAAAGAAGGATATATTTACTTCAGAATTAATAAAAGTTAAAATATATATATGTATATATATATTTTTTTGATTCCGATTATTTATCAGGTTATCAATTGCAAATTATTTTGGTAATATTTTCGGATTCGGCTATAAACTGTAGGTCCCTGTTCTGTTCGAACAGTTATTAATAGAGATCCCCTATGCCCCTCCTCCAAGGGGTCTAACAGGGAATTATTATTATTATCAGTATAAATTCCCTAATCTCGAAGATCAGGTCAGGCAGGATAACTTATCAGAATCGTTTGAACGGCTCAGTTCTATTGCTGCGACTTCTTATACTATTGACTCTGTGAAGCACTATAGAGTCTCTATTAGTTCATTTAGTTTGAATATAAAATTTTTCTAATTATTTTGTATATGATTGCTAGTATTTTGTTTCTAACTGAATTAACATATTTCGATTTTATTCCATAATTAAAAATATTACAAATTCTTAATTCGACACATTAATGCAGCTACGCCTTAAAAGTAAAAATTATTATTTGTCCCACTGTGCAAGTGAAGCGCCAATAGCAATTGCACTAAATCTGCAGCGAAGCTTTGCGAGGAGCGCAGCCTGCAGCTGGAACTGCAGCTGTCGGAGTTATCATGCATATTACGCTCTAAATACCCATCAACTGCAGAGCGGGCTTAAAACAAAAGCAAAAATTGGTCCAAGACGACAAAAACAACAACTACAACGAAAGCAACTAACTGCTGGTGTTGGCCATAACAGCATGAAACTGGGTCCAACGGCTGTTGGCTAATTGTGGCAAGGTAAAGTGTATAAATTTGACGGCCAGCCGGGCGCACAAGATCAGTTGGCTGAGTGACTTTGCAACAAGATCAAGTGTGTACAGCCGCAGCTAAAACAAGGATAATATATACACAACTCCCACACAGACACACCGACACACATATATGGATACGCGTCTGTGCCTGCTCGTGGCGCTGCTGCTCTATGCGCAGCGACCCATCTGCGCTCTGGATGCAAATGTATCTGACAGTGGGCTGCTGCGCACAGTGCGTCATGTGTATGTGCAATGCGCTGACAGCGAGGATATCGTCTGGTGCTGCAAGCTGCAGGGTGCACGACTGCTGGGACGAGCGCTTAAGGTGCAGAACATCAATGTGCTGGAGGGCATCAGTTTGGTGCGACGCGCGGGCAGCGAAGAGACACGCACCGGACGCGCCAGCGCCGCTGCGGAACACAATAGTCTAAACAATAAAGATCTGGAGCATATGTCGCCCAAGAGTTTGGATGCTTTGCTGTTGGAGCGCTTTGTCAGCTTTATGCACAGCCATCAGTTGCAGTTGAATCTGCCGCGACTGCTGCTCTACGGCGAACGCAATAGTCAGGATTGGCTGCAGTCATTGCTGAGCTACTTTATGCCCGCCGACAATGTGGGCGAGGGACGTAAAAAGAAGGATGACAAGAAATATCTGGGTCCCTTTATAGCTGCTGTGCTGCTGAAGACAGCTATACTAAAGATGGCCTATCACTCCATAGCCATTGTGGCGGGCAAGGCGCTGATTGTAGGCAAAATAGCTTTGATCATAAGCGCTATCATAGGTCTAAAGAAATTGGTAGGCTCCGATGGCGGTGAAAAGACCACGTATGAAATTGTCAAGCATCCGCAGGTGCAGCAGAGTCACACCTACTCGAGCAGTCATCAGGGCGAGTATGATAGCGGTGGACACGATGGCGGCTCCTATCATCGCAGCATTGACGACGAGATGATGATGCAGGATAAGGCCTATCAGGCCTGGGTGCCACAAGCAGCTGGTGGTGCCGCTGCGGCCTCCAACAAGATGTCACGATAAACCCAGGCGTTGTTGGAACACCCACAAACAAAACCAAAGATCTACTTTCGCTTAGCTTCAATTTGCTTCAATTGTACAAGAAGTATTTACAGTTGTTGGTTCCACAAAAACCTTAGGTTAGTCGCTTGGCTGCATGCATGTGTGCCCCCCACCCCCCTCTAGTTTAAGTGTTATATGTTAGTTACAATAGATAATACGAACTACTGCTATAATTACAGTTACAGTTATAGTTACAGTTACATACACACACATATATAAATACACGCATAGAACATTTAAAGCTAGAGAAAGCTGGGCTTAGTGGTGGCTGCTGTCTGGGTATGGATGGACTGACGACGCAGATAGGGCGCGGCTTGCTCGCCGCCAGCTTCATGATAGTGGTGCTCCTCCGTCGCTACTTCCTCAGCGACCCATTCACCCTGCTCTTCCTGTGGCTCCAGCTGTAAGTGCGAATAGCTGCTGGTGGTGGGCATGCTGCGATGCCAGCCGGCTTCATGGCTATGCCCGCTTGGTGCACTGGCTACGATAACATGATCGCTGCTACCAGATTGGCCATGTGACCCCTTTTTTAGACTGCCCTGGAAGGGAAGCGTAGCAGCGTTGTCTAAGCCGAGTCTAAGGACTTTTGCGTACTCACCAGCAGCGAGATAACCAAGGCTATTTTAGCCATAACAAAGGCGGAGCCTGCAATGAGTAAAACCTTGCCCAGAAAGAGTTGCGCTAGTGTGGCTATCATGATCATGCCGCCCATCATTGCCATGTGCTTATCTTTGTCCTTCTTCTTGCGACCTGTTTTTTTGGAACATGTTTTATTTTTCTGTTTATGCTTGTCTTTTTTCATCTTATTTTTAGATTTTTTCTGTTTCTTCGACTTTTTCTGCTTGTCCTTTTTCTTATATATATCTTTATCATTTTGGCTAACTATTTGTACATTGTCAGTTTGTGTTCCTAAGTCTGTATATGCATGCTCTTGCCCACTGTAGCTTGCTACAATACTATCAATCTTATCATCTATATCCGCAAATATCCTACCATGCGTACCTTGGTCTAGACCCAGCTGACTGCCAAAATCATCTATGGCATTGGATATGGTGGCTTTGGGCACACGCATACGCAGCGCACGTCCTTGCACCAGCTGCAGCAACTTCTCAGTCAAACTGTTGCTCTCGTCCTTGCGCGCCCCACGTTGGGCGCTCATCTCATGTGGTCCCATCTGCGGCTCTATGCTCAGGTAATCCGTTACCTGCCATGTGTTGTTATCATGTGCAGCTGCATCCAGCATGCGTTCTGCTTCTAGTCCCAGACAATGCCATGCTTCCTGGTTGCCCAAACATTGCGCCAAAGCACGCCCCACGCTGCTGGCCGTCCACTTTAAATCCGCTCCATCTGTCTCTGTTTTTGACGTGCGCTGTGGCAGCATAATGGCCCTGCCACAATTTGCCAACAAGACACACTGCAGGATCAACGTACGCCACATGTTTATATTATGTCTAGGCTTAGGTCACTTGGGAACCGCACAACTGTCACTCAAAACGAACGCGGCGCTTTTCAAATTTGAAATAAACCAACAAACAAATAGACTGGCATTATTTATATAAGATTATGACGTCAAGAATTGTTACTGTATTTTTGGAAGTCGCTCATAATTAAGATGGCTGTCAAAGCGCGACACTCGAAAAACGCTCTTTTGATAGGAATCTAATAAGAAAAGTTTGGAAAAGTCTTTCGCGCGGTTAAATGCCAGCAAAATGGGCGCCCAGTCGCTCTGCCGGCACAAGAAGCTCTCGTATGGAACTCGTCAGCTGCCCGGTGAACCTTGAAAAACAACAAAATATCTTTGCGTGTCTGCGTTGGTTTTGCTCCGCATTTGGCAATGGCTTTTCGATATGAAGAAACACGTTTTATTCCGGCTTGTGATTTGGAAAGTGAACTCGCAGTTTTGTTGAAATCTGTCAGTTAATTATGGAGTAGAAATATGTTTGTTCTAAGTGAGTAAGAGAGTTAGCGAGTCATGATTTTCTTTTCGTCGATAATGTTTTTTATATACGATAGGCATATTTTTTTAGATGTATTTTTGTCCAAAAGGCCTTCAAAATTAGATTAACTTAAAAATTGTTTTTTTCCGCTTAGTACTCCTCCTGGAAGCTTAGGGCTTCTACAAAAACTTTCCACCGGACTTTCTAGCTGATGTTGTGTATGAACGTTTAGTATTGCACCTCACCAGGTTGCTTTTGGTCTTCACACTCGTATGCTTCCTTGGGGGTTCCATTTTAAAGACGTCCTGACGATGCTGCTAAGAGGATGGCCAATCCAACGCCACTTGCGTGTTCTTATCTGGGTGCAGATAGGAACTTTACTATTGTAGTGCCATAGTTCCGAGTTTGATATCCTCTTCGGCCAGAATATCCCGCATATAATTCTAAGGCACTTGTTGACGAATGATTGTACTTTCCTCATGATTGTTCTTCTGCTTATTTGCTGGTTTCTCCATATGCGTAATAAGCGTCCAAACGCTGATCGCGCTTTGCTTAGACGATTCTCTATATACTCATCCACCCCACCACTGGTGGAAATTGTGGTACCAAGGTATGAGAAACTATCGACAAAGTCGAAAGTGTTCCCGCAGATGGTTATGCTACCTTTGCTGGTGTGATCCAACTTTGCTGCCAAGGATCTCGAGATCATTCACTTTGACTTGGATATCACTTAGATTATGAGAGATGAGACAAATGGCGTCCGCGTAATCCAGTTCTTCCAAATGACGGGAGAGACAAATGTCTTCCGCGTAATCCAGATCTTCCAAATGACGGGTGAGACTTAATCCCACGCCTAGACCTGCATACATCTCTCATAACCTCGTCAACTCCTATATTGAATATCTAGTAGGAGTGATAGGGGCATCCTTGCCTAACACCGGTGCATGTTTGGAAAGGTGTACTAATTTTCCCGTTGTGTAGTACCGCCAAGTCCGCATCATCGTACATCGCTTTTACAATCGATACGATGTTCACTGGCACTCCTTTCCTCGCTAATGTCCGCCATATCGTTGCTCTGTCTACTGAATCGAAGGGCTTCTTGAAGTCGATGAGGATTCCCAAAAAAAAAACGTTGCTAAATTGATTCCTCCCAGAAATGAAAGATTTTCTTGTTTTAGCTTACATTAAATATTTTTCTTTAATATAGTACAGTACATAAAAACTTAAGCCTATAAAGATCTTACATCCAAAACCTGCCAACCATTCATATTGGTAGCACTGTTTGGAAAACTATGCGCTAAAACATCTCCATTGTCATTAACCACTTTGCTTCTGGGTGATAACTCATCATTTTGGTGCTGTTTTTTGTCATAATCATAAAAACGATCTTCATGAACCCGTGCTGTTCGTTCCGAACCCGGAGTTCTCTCGGCAGAGCTGGATTTTCTGGGCTGCTCAAAGCGTATTTTACGATCGCTGCGTTTGTAGGGCTGTTGTTCATTGACATCATACTGATGATGCAGCTCATCTTGGTGTCCAAAAACTGTAGTTTTGCCCGGAAAGTGTCCAAACGGTCTTTGGCCTGGCAAACCGCCAGCCAAGCCCAGGCCAGGGCCACCAAATCCACCCAAGCCAGCTAAGCCGCCACCAAAACCACCAAAGCTGCCGAAGCCGCCAGCAGCACTGCCCAAACCGCCCAAAATTCCACCTAGACCTAGGAAGCTGCTTATATAAACAGCCAGCTTGACCAAAAATAGGGATTTCTTGAGCAGCAGACAAATGCCCGCAAAGAGCAGTGGCACCAAAGCCACTAAATTGAACTTGAGGCCCAAAAGGAAAGGCACCAAATACTGCTTAGCCAGCACACGCGCTGGAGAAGGATTTTTGTAAGTAATTGAGCTAGCTTCAGAGTGGACATACAAGACTTACCAGTTGAAGGCTCTTCAAAGCCAAACTGCCGCTCATCATGCGATCCATTATCCAAGACAAACTCCGCCACGCTATTAGCATCGGCGGTGGGACCAATTTTAAACATCAGCCCCGGATATATGGTATCCATATGCCACTCCAGACTGCGTTGACCCATAACAGCGCCCGCATTCTCCAAAATGCCTCTAAAGTCCACCGGTTCAGTATCCAAAACATTTGACAAAGATCTGGAGGCAGCACCTTCGCTTTTAACAGCCACCAAATCCTGCACAAAGCTAACATTCTCGCGTTCCTCAAAGCGTTGTATAAAATTCAGCGCAGAGCGTCCCAGACATTCACTCAGACCCGGACGTTGATTATTCCGAACGCACTGTTTAAACTCATTCAGGCTAACGCTGGATAAATCACTGCTGAGTATGGTCTTAAAATGCAATACGCTGATTAGTAGCACAGCGCCATCTAGTGGTGACATTTTGTACAAATTATTTCAGGTCTTTGCGGCTGCTAAAGTGGTTTACAACTAAGCGCAGCGCCCAACTGACCCCAGCTTTATATAGCTGGTCAGCGTTAGATAATCAGTCCATACAATTGTGACGTCACTGACAAGAAATAAGCTCTAATCTACGATATGGCCTAAAGTTTTTTTTTGTCTTCTTTTTTTTTTGCACATGTAACTCATTTCGGTGGCCCAATAACGGAAATTGTTGTACATCAACGCCAAGTAGCTGCAACTGTTGTTGTTATTGTTTTTTTTTGTAGGAGCGCGCGCGCGTCATGGTCATGGTCAGTGCACACAGTTGGCCAGCTGGCGCCGCACTGGGCCAAGTTTTGGCCAAATTTTCGCACACCTAGTCGGCTTATGTAATGTGGCAAGTTATTATTTTTCTTAGCTCAGCTCATTTTCATAGCACGTCGAATTATGAAATCTGCCGCATGCCGGTTCCCATAGAGCAACTGCAAGTGGCAAGTAAATTAGAGGCACTTATAAATTTGTGCAATTAAATAAACGGCATTTATGACATTGCCACAAATGACTCTGTAAGTACTTTACAGCCTGGTTTAAACATAAAACAAATGTTTTCAGTAATATGGCCACATTAAGCTGCCAAAAATCCAAAATGTAAACAACTAATCGTTGGCCTAAAGCAATGTCTACAAGCATTCAGTTACTTGGCCATCAACAACTCATGCTGCATACTTTTAGGCAGAGTTTGTTAAAACTGAAAGCAAAGTTTGGCGTTGCCAGAGGGCACAACGTTGCTGGCTGAGATCATGAGTCAAAGCCGAGAAAAGCAGCAACAAGAGCAAGACCCGTGACTCAAAAACCTAGACAAGTTTCCTTTTGTAAATTATGCCAGAGACAAGCACACATACACACTAGACTGCAAAAGTTTTCGAACAACTAAAAACATAAGAATACTTGGAATATTTTTGAAAATATTTTAGAGGAATGTACTATGTATGCTACAACTCAAAAAGTTACACTAGCAAAATAAACTTCACATAAGCATACAAAAATTTTAAGTTTTAAAAACGTAGCGAAGCACTACGCTTGGGTCCGGACTAACAAAACAAAAAGTGATGCCCCAAAATTAAAAAAAATGTATTTCTTAAGTTCATATAGCAGAGCATAAAACAAAAACCAATGCAAACTAAATGACGCTCCAAAAA